>OY757019.1:117164033-117460602 GCA_963580285.1 Lucinisca nassula
TTTCCTGTGAGAATAGATCCTCAGACATTTTAACCCTTCTCTTGCTGAATATTCATTTAAGCCACACCCATTTCTGTCTATCAACCAATCAAATTACTTGATGTAATTTATTACTACAAATAATTATTCATAAACTGAATGCCAAACAGTGTAGATCCTGATCAGATGGCTTCTTCAGAAGCCATCTGATCTGGATCCACACTGTTTGCAAAGATAGGGCTTGTCGTGAACAGCAAGAAATGGGTTAAGTTGTGAAAATAAAAATTAGTGATGTTCTGTTAAAAACAATAGTGAGGTCACTATTTTTATACTAAATATATAGGGAAATTTGTGGAAAAAAAATTAGGAGACCATGGGTGAAACGGGATTTTAGGAGCCAAAAATTATTGAGTCTCACTAACAAATAGGGAGACTTAACTTGTCTGAAGCCGGCCTCAGTAGCTCAGTCGGATGCGTGTCTGACTGGTGATCAGGAGGATGATGGTTCTATACCTGTCGGGGTCGGCAACATTCTTTTGTGGAAATTGATCATGAATCTTTTCTAAGGCATTCTCTCCCTTCCGCTGATTCAAGAAGGGCAGTTGTCGTTTCTGGTGAAAGAATGCACACTGTACTGGTTAACCCCTTTCGTATAAGCCTGCCCAGGAAAAATTTAGATAAGTAAACTGACCGGCTCAAAAATGACCTAAATAGTGTTGACGTTAAAATCCAATACAAACAAAGTAACATGTCTGGATCCTTTCAAATAACAGGAAAGCTAAGGGTTATTTCCCTTTCAAACACATCAGCAGAAAATGTCAGTGGGTTTATTCTGCTCAATGTGTCAAAATTGTAACAATAATACTGTTTATCATTTAATGTCATTGTAATTTAGAGGGTAATGTCATGTCATAAAATGGTATGACCACACATATAATAACACAGTTATTGTTGCGTAACACCTGGACGCCGTCAGTGACAACCCTGTTTTCCATT
This sequence comes from Lucinisca nassula, assembly GCA_963580285.1. NCBI lineage: Eukaryota > Metazoa > Mollusca > Bivalvia > Lucinida > Lucinidae > Lucinisca > Lucinisca nassula. The sequence goes on from OY757019.1 coordinate 117,165,009, forward strand.
GAGACACTTCAGCAATAAAACCAGATTTAAAAGCTTTATATGATAAACAATATTTCACACTCGAGGTCATTTCATATAAAACTGATGAAACTCGCCAGTGGCTAGTTTAAAAAAATTCACATTAAATGACCACTCTTGTAAAATCTATAGTTTTTCTGGGCTTTTTTTTCAGGTGTTCAAACAGAAGTAACTCAAAGTATGGTATAAAAATATCTTTTATTAAAAAAGATATATGTGTATATGAAATGTAAAGAACTGTACAAATGATATGTATTTCAGACCAATATACAACCATCATTAAGGTATTAATATAGATGAAGCTTGTGTATTATTAGAACTTCTAAGATCTAGCATAAACCATAATTACTATAAATATTCAGAATGGCAAATCTAAACAAACTGTGTGGACAGGCAGTCTGATTTGTACCTACTGTTTGTTGTCCTGTTAACATGTTTCATGTTTTGATCTTTTACCAGTAGAAAAATTAACTTGTGTAACTTTTAAGACTGCTGTTATGAACAAATAAGTTGTAAGTCTTTGTTTTACCAGTTTAACAAACAGTACTGGTGTAGAACCTGATCAAATGTCAGAGCAGCTTCTGGTCTGGATCTGCTCTGTTAGCCTATGTGCCATTTACAGGTTTCCAAAATAGAAGTGGAGGCGATGATCAGGAATCCATACAATTAACCCACAGCTCCCATCAGAGACACCAAAGGGAAAGAAACAGAAACATGAAGCAATAGACCCCAACGGAAACACCAACAGCAGAAAGCCAAAAGGACAGTTACTTTCCCAAAAAATGGCCAATAGGCTATCCAAAATAAAATAATATAAGGGACACAAACACCCAAAGACAAACCATAACAATATGCGCAGGTTAAGGAAAGTCCCAAAGAGGTGATTTCTACGTACCCATACTCTATGTATTTTATGCAGAAATACTAAGAACAACTTTCTAAAATAAAGAAACTGTCAAAATCAGTGTGCAGTACAATTCTGAAGCTGTAATGAATATTAATATTTCCAAAGAATTATTAAGTGATTTGTTATTCTGATTCAAACCAATATCAAAATGAACTGTTGAAAACAAGACAAACTCGTAAACAAAAAGTCACATAAATATCCCTAACAGCAGGTTTTAATTTAACCTTCAATTTAAAAACCTAGCGTATCAATAAAACAATACAATACAGTGGTGGTTCATATGAATTTGGGACCATGAGGATTTATTCATTATGGGTAGTTCCAGCCACTGACGAAGAACTCAGAAGAAGTGTAGAAGGATTAGTTCAGGTATATCTTTTCAATGTTCTATAAAAAATAAAGGTGTGTTCTGTATACTCATTAGAATCGCCTCAATGAGGCGATTCTAATGAGTACACACAACACACATTTTCAAGGCTCTAAATTATCCCTCACCAATTCTTATCGGGATGTACGGGAAGGATCACTAGAGACTCAAGAACAGGTTCAACTCAACCATGGTACCCCAACCATCAGCGTTTGAGTTAATGTAGCACAACTGTAAATAATATTAACCCTTATCCCGCTGAATATATTAATCAAGCCACACCCATTGCCATGAGCCAATCAGATCACTCGATATATTTATTATATTCACAAACTGCATGACAGTGTAGATCCTGATCAGAGGGCTTCTGATCTGGATCTACACTGTTTGCAAATGTAAAAGTTGTCGTGAACAGCAGGATAAGGGTTAAAATAATATATATATCATATTAAAATGAGGAGTATATACATTGCTGACTTTATCTTTCGTACATGGCCAGAAGGCAGCATAGCTTGAACCTGACACTTTTCAATGATGATCTTGGTAGCTGATGGTATTCATTCAATTTTCATAATTAGGTTTTTAGTTAATCAGGTTTTAAGTAAGACTTCACAAAAACAGTTAGGGAAAAAGCCCAAGGAAATGGTATACATCCTGATCAAAATAACCAAGGTTAGCAATGTAATTCAACCAACATATCCATACATTCCAGACATAAACAAGCAAGAATCACCACTGACTCGTACTTCAAGAATGATTTTTTTTTCTAAATGGAGTGGTGCACAAATGAGGTACAAGCTGAAATAAGCTGATCCATAGGCTGATCCATGTCTGCTGTTTGCCTTTCTGATGACAGCAACCAGTAGACCATTACAATAACACACCCGTGCGACATAGTGCATTTTTCACATCTCCCAAATGGCTACTTTTCTGATGAAAATCCGTGATATTTTTACTTCAAACATAGGTTGTGAGTGCTCGTTAGAACCGCCTCAATGAGGCGGTTCTAACGAGTACCCACAACCTATGTCTTGGTGCAGAAATAAGAAAAATAATGTATACCCCCGTAAACCCCAGTTTTCTCTATATAAAGTGGGGTTTAGGGGATCTTCATTTCACGGACTTGTTAGCGTGATGCTAGGATCAGGTTACAGATCTGCAGTCTGCTCAGAACCCAATCGGGCAATCTCAGCTATATATCCTAATGCTTCCAAAGTGAATGACCAGACTGCATTTGTCCACAAACTTATTTAACTGAAATTTCCCTGCTAACACTTAATAATGATTAGAACTATTTTCCTATTTCCCAAATCATATACGGACATCATTTTCAGTATTTACATCAATTAAAAATACTATTCAATATACAAGGTATTTACAGAATAAAATGGGCCCGGTCAAGCGATTTTGGTACTTATCCGCGCAGTCTCGCCAGAACCTTCGCTCTCGCTCATACAAGCAGTGAATCAAGAGGAACCTTCAGACAGAAAGCCATATCCCTGGCCCCTCTGAATGGCTTGGCATGCGCAGTTAAAATTTGTCATGACGGAATGCTCGAAGACACAAATTCCCTTGGCGGGGCTCAAATGGTCATCTTATGACTTTCTGTGCATAGTCATGTTTCCTTCTATACAACAGAATATATACATCTCATGATTACAGAATGCTTAAAGAAATGTGTAGTTTACATAGGCATCTTTGTTGTGGAACAGCTACGAACAGAGGACTCTCGTTATAATGACAGTACAGTAGAACTTCGATGGCTCGAACACCGATGGCTCGTTTACCATGGCTGAGTCGAACCCCTTCTTGAGTCCTTAGGGAATTTCTGTACATAAGAAACAGTGAGGGAAAATTTAGGGTATTTTCGTCTTTTATTTTGCTTATGAATGCTGTGTGTACTCATTAGCATCGCCTCAACGAGGCGATTCTAATGAGTACACACTGCATATATTTATATCATAAAGCACCAAAAAGGAGTCCCAAAATTATCCTCTTTACGCATCCTGGCAGTATCCCTCAGTGGCTCGAACTACCCCTGTCTCGAACAGATTTTGGTGGTCCCAGAGGTGTTTGAGCCATTGAAGTTCAACTGTATTTGTTTACTAACGTTTTGCCATTGTAAAGAATTTGCCATTAGAAAGAATACCAATATGGAGTAATTTTTGGTTGGTAATATGATATTTTTAATGTAAAATTAATTTTAATTAATAATATACCTACCCATCACTACAATTATAGCCTTTTCACCAGACGCAGGTCTGGGACAGTCTGACACAAAAAAAATCTAGCCAGAAATGCCACCGGCATGTCCCTTTTCCCGTGACCTCCCCAGCGTCGAGTCCTGATTGGTCGCTGATGTCACATGACCTATCAGACCAATAGGCAGACGATACAGGTCACGTGACCGCGATTTTCGCGCCGAGAAGATCATTATTTCTTTCAGGAAAACAAATATTTCAGGCGGGGCTGGGAGGCGGGACATACCATTGTAGTGATGGGTAGGTATATTATTAATTAAAATTAATTTTACATTAAAAATATCATTTTAATATCAAATATAACTACCCATCACTACAATTATAGCCTGAATTCAAAGCAAGTGGAGGGTTGGATGAAAAATAAAGTTATACATACCTAACTCCTCCAACCTTGGTTGTTTATACCCCTTTTAAAACCATCCAATGATGGTAATGTAAGAGAGTATCCACCATGACTGCAAGGGATCCAAATCCAAAATTCACAAGTGGAGAAGATAAATGGACAGGAACCGGAGTCAAAATAGAAGGTCCATACCTATTCAAACAGGCTAACAAACAACCAAGGAAAATAAAATCCCAAAATAAGTGCTGCTCATAATAGATTGAGAAGCTACTAAACTACCCAAGGAATGAGTACCACTACGAATGGGAACCAAGCACCTTAGGTGAAGGGATGAAAAGTAGCGTTGGAACATCCATTACGCAGTAAGAAAAAAAAAAAAAACATTCTGAAGAAAAAACGGAGTTCCGATATGCCCAAAATGTAGAAGGTTCTAACCTCATACTGTATTCTGAATGATAATAGGGCAGAAGTGAAATTAGCATATACTGGTAGAAGCTTTATCACTTTACAAATCCACTTTGCAATCAAGGATGGTTAGAAATATATCCAAAACCCCTTGATTGAAAAGAAAAAATTCTCATGATAATCTCGAAACGTTTTAAACATTCTAATGTATACAAAAAATTCACATTAGCCTACGATCCACGAATCCTGGAAATGACAGGACAAATAATAGTTTCAGACAAGGTTATTTATAGCCTGAAACAAAAATAGGTTGAATGAGAAGAGAAAAAGAAGTCATTGTTCTTCTCATACCTGAAAACAACCCTCTGTAATTGGCAAAGCATGACTATAACTTCTATGAACTGAAGCAAATGTCAAATGAAATACAGCTTGACTATCAAATGAATAAAAGAAGCTGAATTCACCGGATCGTAAGGTGGTTTAGAAAAGACCACAATACTCATGCAAGATTCCATTTGGATACAAAGTCCTGGAAACATGTCGGCATAGTGAAAAACCCCTTTAATAAGCTGGTGATGGTAGGGTTTAATGAAAAAGTGTTTAGCCGACTAAAATTTTAACATGTTCGAGATTACTGATCTGTACCCTTCTCTTAGATGAAATAGAAATTGAAGGGTAGAGAACAGACAGAAAAAGAAATCCGGTAAAAAACCTCCCTAGAGGAATTGTCTGGATTTATTTCCCTTTTTCTACACCAACTAGAAATTATCTTCCATCTTCCAGAGTAAAACTTGAGAGTGGAGATCTTTCTATATTTGAAGATACACTCGGCAGAGAAACCAGAAAAGTGTCTACCTCTGGATTGATTCCTGACAACATCTGGATGTGTAAGTAAAGCATTTCTGGATTGAAATGGAATGCTTGACCCACACCTTTTAGATATTTGATCTGGAACTACTGGAAGACGGGTTGCAAGTCTTGAGACTAGGCTCAGACTGACTAAAAAACCAAGATCTCTGAGGCCATAGGAGGCGTAATCAGAATGGCTCGGCTTTTGGACGCTTGAATTTTTTAACTAGAACTAGAGGAATTCAGTTGAATGGTGTAAACGCATATGTAAAAGATTCCCCCAATCTAGAGATTTTAAATCAACTGCATGTTCCAGGTGATCTGAAACTTGAAACACAAAGGAAGTTGATTGGAGAACCGAGTTGTTTGGACATTTGATCAAAAAAGGCCCAATAAAGGTTCTCTCCATTTGAGAAAACGCCCTGTAGAGAACGGATGGTGAACTGGTCTATAGGGGCGATCCCAATGACATAATCTGCCTGGAGGTGTCCGACAAGGATAGACACACCTTCCTGAAGACACCAAGTTATAATCTTCCATGTAAAAGCCAACAGGGAAGAGTAATGAGTCACTCCCTGATAAGTAGAAAAAACTACACTATTCATTTGTCTGGAGTAACAATAATGAAGGTGTTCCTCAGTTTGGAGCTATGAAGAACTGATAAACCAAGGAAATTTGTCTGAAGTTTCAAAATGTTTATACACATATACATATATACATACATATACGCATACACAATACACACACATATATATATATATAGCCCCGCCTAATATAGGCCCCACGTTCCCTGAACAACTAATCCCTGAGGTTCAAAGTGGGAAACCAACCTGAAAGGCTGGCATGCGAACAAACAAATAGGGAATAGTCTCTAAAAGAGGAGACCCCATTTGATACTGAGGGATTCATAAATCGTAAAGAGCAATCTTGATAATGGAATTTATTGCTCCTATAGACCGTATGGTATTTCCAGTGATAATATTAGCAAAAAAAAAAAAAAAAAAAAAAAAACTGGAAAGGTCTAAGATGAGATTGTCCAGGGAAAACTGGATCCAATTACTAAGTTCTAAAAAGGGGAAACAAACCCCTGACATAAATCGAAAGTTTTTCGGGGCGTGAAAAAATTTGGAGAAGTATCTTTGAGGTAGAGTCAATTTCAACTTCTCGATAAAGTGTATGAAATCTAAATTCACAATAACCTGTACACGTTAGGACAAGGTATGATAAACAGTATCTGTAAAAATGATGACAAAACCCATCATCGGAACACTACACGAGATTGGGGCCTAATTCTATGATGAGAGCTGCTTAATTAATTTCCATTAAGTTGGTGAACAGGGAAAAAAACATTGATCCGTTGACAAATCCAACAAAGGAAAGGCAACGGACTGATACACAAAAATTCCATCCAAGGTGAAACAAAGGTATTTGCGTAATGACCTATGGATGGAGATGTGAAGGCTAGCGACCTTTAAAACTACGGAAATCGTCCACGAATTTGGGAAATTTGACCTGACTAATCGAGGACGAAGTTTCCATTTTGAGACGATCGACTCGCATCATCTTGTTAAGTGTGAGAAGTTGATGATGAGTCGATTTTCCCATTTTCTTCTTTTCTTTTCATTGATCCGTTGACAAATCCAACAAAGGAAAGGCAACGGACTGATACACAAAATTCCATCCAAGGTGAAACGAAGGAATTTGCGTAATGACCTATGGATGGAGATGTGAAGGTAAGCGTCCTTTAAAACTACGGAAATCGTCCCCGAATTTGGGAGAATTGACCTGACTAATCGAGGACGAAGTTTCCATTTTGAAATGATCGACTTGCATCATCTGTGTTCAGTGTGAGAAGTCGATGATGAGTCGATTTCCCATTTTCTTCTCGACCAGAAAGATCCGCCTGTAGAAGCCTGGGGAAAGGAGAAATTTTTCTACTTACACGGCTTTCTTTTGGAGAAGAACCCTTCCTCTTCCCATAAAAAGATTTCTTTTCTTGATACTATTTACCAGAAATAGTATTTGCATGTGAGAAAGAGAAAGGATTCCTAACGAACTCAATCCAGTAACCCTTTCTCAAAACTCATAAAACTCAAAATATATTTAATAAAAGAAGCCAAGGCTTGATAGAACTGAAAAAGCTCGGCTCCTACTGGGAGAAGATGAAGAGGAGGGGAAGGAAGAAAGTCATTTGTTAGACTTGTGTCTTCCTCTATTGGGAGATTTCGTTCCAGTCCGACCTCTGGAACGAAAGGACCGTGTACCCTGATCTGAGAATGATCTATTAGTAGACGAGGACTGATTGAGATCTTCTAGTCGAGGGTGATAAGCACTTAAAAGTCATCGGAAGTAGTCGAAGAGCGTCTCTTGGTTGCGGTACCTGTACTTGATACGCTCTCCGAAGACTTCAAAAAAGACGAGTGCCCACGGTCTTGAAGCTTGATTCTGAAAACGTTGGGAAGACATGGTCCGCTTGTAGTTTTAGAATCAAGAGGCGCTGAGGCTCTAAGTTTTCATTTACTATGCTCAGTAAAAACTGAACCAGTTATCAAGAGCAGAGTTGCGCCAAACATGCAACATGGTGGTAGACAGCCATGGCATGTGAAAAAATGACCGGGAAATAAACAAAAGCATTAGAATAGCAGCTATATGGTCGGAATGCTCTTGTTTGAAGGCAAAGTGGGTAGAATTAGAATACCAGACATAATGAGAACCCACTTAATAATAGTCCTGGTAAGAAGCTCCAATGTTAGAGCGTCGAAACAGGAAGTAATGCCAATTTCCCTGACGTCATATATACAGAGACTGAATCTGGGTCGAATTTTGGAATTTCATAAGAACAAAAAATTGATGTTTTTTGTTGTTAGAACCAATGTTCCAAGTTCTTTTCACGAGTGCCCCCGGTCTTGAAGCTTGATTCTGAAAACGTTGGGAAGACATGGTCCGCTTAAAGTTTTAGAATCAATAGGTGATGAGGCTCTAAATATGTCCTTCTCATAATCGCTAATTAGTAAGGACGAAAAAAGACCAACCTCTGAGTATTGATACATCCCCAGAGGATAATTCACTAGGCCCAGATTCAGCTCTAGGGGCAAAACACTCGAGGCTCAATTAAACTTCCCCAGTGTTAGGCCCTTTATTGTGTAACGTGCACTGAACATGCGAAATTGCCGAATCAAAATTGAGCATTCAAGGAGCCGTGCCAAAAACGATCAAGGCCGAATCGACCCAAGGCCGAACCGACCCACCGAAATAGGCCGAATCGATCCAGGTGCAAATTCGGGTCGAAAACGACCCAGGCCGAAACGACTCTGTACCGAAACGTCCCGGATTCACTTGCAATAGTCACGGTATTCCAATAACGATGCCCAAGTCTGTATGTTTTACAAGGGAAAACAATCCAATTTAATGATTATGATAACAAAAATTTATCATAATAAGAGGAAAGAAGCATATGACCAAGGTAAACTAAGTACCGAAGGTCCGGAAAGGTTATCCGATAAAAACCGGGATCGGAACCGTACCAAAATTCGTATGTAACATGGATTCGGAAAAAATTTTTGGGCATAGGTTCCCCGCACCCCGGAGTCCCCGCAATTATGAGCAGGGTCTCTACGGGGCGGTCGACGAACCTATCCTAGTCAACCCAGGCCCAAATGGGAGGAGGGGACATAGACTGGCTCATCTTGATTCGGCAAAGGTGACCCACACGAATTGGATGGATTCTGTTTAGAAGATACTATAGAAAGGCCACAAAGGGACCTGAATATTATCCATCTGCATCGTGGGATTTATAAGTGCTAAACGAAGACGGGTCTTGCACATGTTCAAAACTAAATTAATGTTGAGAATTTTTATTCAGCGATACAACGTCTTCCGATACCGGAAGTGGAAGGAACACGCACAAAAACCGTCCTCTTTTCTGGCAATTTAAGTTTCCACAACGCCGACTTCTATTAAAACATTACCAGGAATAATACGAGTCTATACCCTGGCACATAACATGAAAAGAAGTGTGGTGCTTATCAAAAAACCAAAAAAGGTTGATCACATGATAAACAAAACTTCCAAGTGAAAATTCAAAATGGCGGACAACCACTACACATGTAATGTCGGCAGAAACACGCGAAATAAAGTCTCTAAGAATTTCGGAATAAACAGTAAGCTTACAAAGCCTAAGTACGTTGTGGAAACTCAAGGTAAGTGCAAAATCAAAAAAGAATAAAACACTTATCCGTTTATTCATTCTTCCATGGAATGTAGTTTGACCATCCTATCCCAAGCAAGTCTGAAAAAATAATGATCTTCTCGGCGCGAAAATCGCGGTCACGTGACCTGTATCGTCTGCCTATTGGTCTGATAGGTCATGTGACATCAGCGACCAATCAGGACTCGACGCTGGGGAGGTCACGGGAAAAGGGACATGCCGGTGGCATTTCTGGCTAGATTTTTTTTGTGTCAGACTGTCCCAGACCTGCGTCTGGTGAAAAGGCTATAATTGTAGTGATGGGTAGTTATATTTGATATTAAAATAGGGCCTTTACCCCCTTAATTCGAGGAGATTCTAACAAATTTCTATAACATTTGTTTCTTGGAGTCTTAGAAGTTAGATTACAAGAATCATAAGTATGGATTTGATATAGGCATTTCCAGCCCAACGGATACCTGGGCTGGTTGGAACAGAGGTTCTGATTGATCTGGCCATCCCAAAACATCAAATTCGTACAAATAAACGATTCTTTTTCTAGCATACTAAAACATTTAACACGGACATTCCTAAGAGGGTCTTCATGATACACTAAATTAAAACATGTAAGGAAACACCAGCTTATGAAATTGGACAGACATGATGGCAATGATTCCTTCTACTCAGAACATGAATATTTTACAACATGATTGATGATATGATCATAAAAGATGATATTAAGGTGAAAAGATACACCTACAGGGGGCTTCTAAAGGGAAGGCAAACATTTCAAATACAGTTTTATCTCCTGTCAACTGAGGTATGCTCTTAACCCTTTTTGTACCAAATGGAATCTTTCACCTCATATATGGCAAGAGTCCACTTCCAAATTAACGGTTGTCTATGCCTTTATTTGCAAAATGGCTTAACTTTTAAACAAAGTGCAGGTCCTGATCAGATGCCGCATTCTGCGGCATCTGATCTAGGCCTGCGCTGTTTGCCAAATACCTGTTTTGGGTTTCTTGTACAAAATGGGTTAATCCTACAGGGCTGCATTCATCTACATTTACCTTAGTAAATATAATGATAAACAAAGACACAGATCAAGTTATATATCACTTGATTACCTGAGGGATATGGGGACAAATCCAATTACCAGTCCAATTAATGAAATTTGAACTTGTTAGACATACTTATAAGTAGGATTCCTTCACCCTAATCCTTAACCCTTGTCCTGCTGAATATTCATATATGCAACACTCATTACCGATTATCTACCAATCAGATTACTTGATGCAAATTATTGCAACAAATTCACAATCTGAATGGCAAACAATGTAGATCCTGATCAGATGGCTGCGTCAGAAGCCATCTGATCTGGATCTTCATTGTTTGGAAAATACGGCATATCCGGGTTCAGCAGGACAAGGGTTAAGCCACACCCATTTAAGGCTTTCAACCACTCAGATTTAATGTAATTTATTCCTACAAATTCAGGAACAGAATGTCAGTGTAGCTACTGATCAGCTGGCTTCTTCAGAAGCCATCTGATCAGTATCTACCCTGTTTGCAAAGACAGTAAATGTCCTAGTTCAGCAGAAGGATAAGGGCTGGTAACACACTTAAGCACTACCCACTTATGACATTATATCAATGAAGAACTTCTGTATTATTTATTTATATATATACATTATGTAAATCAACAAAAAACCGATTTATCTCTGACCATTTTTCTTCAGTATGTTAACCCTTGTCCTGCTGAGCCCGGATATGTCTTATCTTTCAAACAATGTAGATCCAGATCAGATGGCTTCTGAAGAAGCCATCTGATCAGGATCTACATTGTTTGTTATTCAATTTATGAATTTATTGCAATAATTTGCATCAAGTAACCCGATTGGTTGATAATAAGTAGTGGGTGTGGCATATTTAAATATGCAGCAGGTCAAGGGTTAAAGTTAATCCATAGCCATTTGTTTGAGATACAGTCAAACTTCGGTGGCACCAAGGCATTTGGGACCATGAAATATTGTTCAAGACGGGTAGTTCAAGCCACAGAGGGTTGTTTTTTTTTTGTCTTAAAGGGAATTTTTATCTCTACCCAGTTGGGGAAAGTGTCTGGGTTATGCCTTTGGGACCATGAAATATCATTCGAGACAGGGGTCGTTCAAGCCACTGAGGTTTTTTTTTTATTTGTCTGAAAGGGAATTTTATCTCATCCAGTTACAATTTACCCTGAAGCCTCAGGGAAACTATCTGGGTTAACATACAATATATACATGGTGACCCACTCAGGGCTAATCGAAGCGTCAGGTCTTGGGAAGTGAGGGGGTGCTTAATGGGGTTATCTTTTTTATATTTTCTTTTAAATAAATTATGCTGTATGTACTCATTAGAATCGCCTGAATGAGGCGATTCTGATGAGTACACACAACATACATGTACATTTTCAGAGCTTTACAAGAAACTTTTGCCAATAATATCCTTAATACATGTATTCCAATTTCTATAGTTATAGTAAAGTTGCCTAGGGACCCAAGAAAGGGTTCAAAACAACAGTGGTGAAGAGCCACTGGTGTTCAACCATCAAGTCTCGGTGTACATGGTTGATGAAGAATGGAAGAAAATTGTCCCCAAACTATCACAAATTTTTCCTTCTTCCCATGTCCTCCTCTTGCATGTTTAGCAGTCTACATTTTCTGCATATTTTATTACTTATTTTTCAATAAAAGTAAGGCTTGACTTTACATGTGAACCATCTACTTAGCAGATGATTCACATGAAATGTCAAGCCTTATTTTTGCTAAGGCTTGACATTACATGTGAATCATCTGCCCAGCTAATCTGTCAATCCTTTTTTTCCCTGAAAAATATTTTCAACAAAATGTTAAGCCATATTTTTGCTAAGGCTTGACATTACATGTATGCATCTGCCCAGCTAATCTGTCAATCCTTTTTTTCCCTGAAAAATATTTTCAAAAAAATGTTAAGCCTTATTTTTGCTAAGTCTTGACATCTCATGTGAATCATCTGCTGGGCAGATGATTCACATGAAATGTCAAGCCTTATTTTCCCTGAAAAATACTTGACAAAATCAGGTTATCATCTGCTCTGGATTTTTTTGCAGAGCTCGAAGGGTTAAATCATTGAAGGTTATGCTGTAGTATTTGTACAGTTTAACTCTTGACCTGTTGAATATTTAAATATGCCACAACCACTAGTGAATATCAACCAATCAAATTACTTGATGCAAATTAGTGCAACAAATTCAGAAACTGAATGACAAACAATGAAGATCCAGATCAGATGGCTTCTTTCAGAAGCCATCTGAACTGGATCTACATTGTTTGAAAGATAAGGCTTATCCGGGCTCTGCAGGACAAAAATAAAAATGATCAGAGGACACATTAGGCAAAGTACCATGCATTTATTTTTGCTGAAAAAAATAAGTAGCTTTAGCAAATAGCAAATGCAAAAGCTACTAATATTTTTTTTCAGCAACAATTTAATTTTAGATATTGTCATCACTAGCACAGGTTATTTGGTACTATTTGATTATTCATTTATTGAGCTATACTTTGAACAATTGAACCCCGATTGTCATAGGAAGGTGGGAGGGGTACTTAATGAAACTTTGGCTCAGCATCAGGGTGGGGTATTGCTCAATAACTATTATCATGTCAGGGTTAGAACAATTGCAATCCAAAACACTTTAAGACATTGCTGCCTCTACCAATAGCTCCTCCTGTGTTTTTGCATAGTTCAAGCAAATATGGTACCAAAAAATTGTTCCGAATTTTAAATTATTTGTCATGATAGTTCATAGCAACAGATAAGGTGGATATTCAGTGATAAGTGGAAGATAATTGTCCTTATTTCCCCACATGAACCTATGTTCAAGGGTATTCATTAGAACTACCTCTGTGAGGCTGATCTAATGAATACCAACAGCATTGGTTTTTATGGAGAATGGATAAAAATGATCATATCACCAATTTTGTATCGTAAACGCCAAAATGGGTACCCTGGCAAACAGTGCAGGCCAAGATCAGATGCTGCAGAACACGGCATCTGATCAAGGACTACACTATTTGCAAAAAGTTATTTTTCGAATGAATTTTAAAGATAACAACCTGTCACAACTAAATTTTGAAATGGACTCCTGCCATATATAAGAAGAAAGATTCCATTTGGTACAAAAAGGGTAATTATCATCAAATACGCACCTTATCGGTTTCTACAACATGTCTAACTTAAGATGCTGAGAAAATCAAAATCTGAAAATGTCGTCTGTTTATGTCGTCTGCTGATTTTTTTGCAAACTTTTTAAAAATATTTTTGCATACAGGCAAACAGTGTGGAACCAGATCAGACTACTCCTACTCCTGGGCCCACACTGTTTGCAAAAAATTACTTTTAAGGTAACCGGCAGATGGCAAAGCAGACGACAATTGTTGTGATTGGCATTTTATGGGTTAAATATGTCCTCTGAACTATAAGAACTGATCAAGGATTCTTGTGCTAGCAGAAATGTAAAAGTGATACAGCTACAAGCATGATCAATGTAATTAAACTAAATGATAAGATAACTGTCCCACTTCTTCCTGTTATATCGTCCACCGGAACTGGAGACCCTGAAATATAAAACATTTACCTTTTTAATACATAACAACCTCTTTTTAACACCATTGTTTAGGTCAAAAGGCAGAAACTGTCTTTAACAGTTTAAAAGCCCAGGGGCCAGTTGTTCAAAGCATCATTAGCTTAACGACCTTGTTAGTGGTCAAATTGCTAACTGTTCTAGCAAGTACAATATCTAAAATTTTGGTATTTTTGCTGAAAAAATGTGAGCAGCTTTTGCATCTGCGGATGCAAAAGCTGCTCACGTTTTTTCAGCAAAAATTTTAGCATATTTGCCACATTTAACAATCAAAGTTTTAATGATACGTTAACTAACGACATCGTTAGTTTTGAACAACTGGTCCCAGGTATGCTGTTATATCCAAACAAAACAATCTATGGAATATAAAGGAAAATGTTCAGATAGAAATAACATGACAACATATTTTTTATTTCTAACATAATGTACTAATGTTTGTTTAGAATTTTACAGCCCAGTCAATACAATTTCGATCATGTCAATCTGGCCAGTTTACCAATTAAACCACACTTTTCCTAGACAGGCTTATATACAGTCAAACTGTCTTAGAGGCCACCTCTATTAAGCAAGCAACCTGCCTTAAGCAAGCGGGCATTTAGTTCCCCAAAAAGGCAAATGCATTATACTTCACATGTATTAAGCAAGCACCTGTCTTAAGCAAGCACATTTTCATTATCCCTGAGGTGCTTGCTTAACATAGGTTGGACTGTATAAGCAACTAACCAGCAGAGTGCACATTCTTTTGCCAGGAACTAACACATGCCGTTCTTGAATCAGTGGAAAGTTTTCATTATCAATTTCAAAGGGAGACTGTTAATGACCTGGAAGGTACTGAACCCCTAACCCCCTGGTCACCAGTCAAACACTCACCATACTATGCTACTGAGGCTGGCTTTCGGGAATACAGTCTAACCTGTCTACAAAGACCACTCACAGGAAAGAAGAAATATGGTCTTTGTCCACAGGTGGTCTTTATTCAGAGGGTCAGTTTTGCATCAAGTGCTCAGAATACAAGATTATTTCACAGCATTTATGCAGATATGTATTGGATAATCCCAGTGACACCTGAATGATTTGCTGATTAAATCCCCTAAAGGTAACATTATGTCAGGTTTTAATACTGAAACACTAAAAAAATTAATGTGGCTCATTAAAGGATGTCCACAAACAATTAATTGCCCAATTAAAACTTTGGTCAATGCTGTTCAAAGCACAAAGTGGTCTTTGTTCAGGGTAAAAACATGCATTTGGGAAGGATTTTGACTGTCCTCTGGTCCTAGTGCACAGGTGGTCTCTGTTGACAGGTGCATTATATAGTCTAATTGGATGGGAGGAATTGGAAGTGGTCTTTGGAGACAGGTGGTCTTTGTTCACAGGTGGTCTTTAGGACAGGTTTGACTGTACTTACAGAACAAGTGGGAACTTCATGGTGTGTTACAGAAAAGTTATGGAGTAAAATGTATTTTTATTTTGCATTCATGGATTTATGGAATGATGGATTCACAGTCATTTTTTTTTTTTGTTTGTTTGGTATGGGTTTTACGGCCCTTTCAAGATTATTTCACTCATATCGAGCCGATCGTTAATCAGAGGTGGGGGAAAACCGGAGTACCCGGAGAAAAACCACCTGACCTTCCGTTGCAGAACTTGGCGTCTCACATGTGACCCGAGAGAGGCTCGAACCACAGTGGTGAGAGACCTAATGATCAAGAGTCAGCGCTCTTATCCACTAGGCCACGGCGGCCCGTGGATTCACAGTCATAAAATCCCACAAGGACATGGTATATCCAGTATAGCCCCACTTTTTCAAAGCGGGGTTATAAAGATACCCTTAAATTGTCCCCATTAACCCATTTAGTACCAGAAACCCCAAAACGGGTACCCTGGCAAACAGTGCAGGCCCAGATCAGACGTCGCAGAATGCGGCGTCTGATCAGGGCCTCCACTGTTTGCAGAAAGTTCAGCCATTTTCCAAATCAATTTTGAAGATACCACAATCTGTCGCCCCTAAATTTTGAAATGGACTCCGGCTATATATAGAGTGGAAGATTCCATTTGGTACAAAAAGGGTTAAGCCTCCTGACCCAAGAGTTATTAAAGGAAAACAACCACAAAAATTAACTTTCACTTCAGAACAAAGGTTTTGAGGAGACAAACATTTTGGTACAAGTTTTATGAAAATTAACTGAGTGGTTTAGAAGTTATGACCTTTTGAACATTTCACAAATTCTGGTTTTGTTAGTCCAGAACGAGGCTGTGAGTAACTGATGTCATAAACTCGCAATTGGAAAACTTTGAATTACAGCGATTCTCGTGCAATAAAACAGCAATAAATAGTTCAGTATGCATTCCATTTATTCAATGTGATGATAATTTGCTGTTTTTAAGTACAAAATCTGAAAAGTATGCTGTAAATTATTATTTTTCTATTTTGATCACGTGACTAGATTAACAAAATGGCGGCCCTCATAGACAGCAATTGTAAAATGTTCAAAAGGTCATAATTTCAAAACCGCTCAACCGATTTTCATAAAATTTGTACCAAAATGTTCGCCTCATCAAAGGCAATATTTTAAGGTGACAGTTAATTTTTGTTGGTGTTTCCCTTTAAGTTATTAACTTCCTGATCCAAAACTGTGATTAACACTCAAACTGAAAATGTGTTTGACACAGAGGTGGTCGAGACCACTGATGGCCTCAATGGCCTCAAACCACCAGTACCTCAAAGACATTTTCATGGTCCCTAAGGAGTTCAAGCGACACTGAAGTTTAAAATTATAAGTACAGTCGATGATTACAGTCCACGTTCAATGGCTCGAACACCTTTGGGACCACGAAAATCTGTTCGAGACAGGGGTAGTTTGAGACACAGATGGCTACTTCAGGAGGTAAAACTGGGATAATTTTAGGACTTCGGTTCGGTGATCTATGATATAAATGTATGCTGTGTGTACTCATTAGAATCGCCTCATTGAGGCGATTCTAATGAGTACACACAGCATACATTTGCAAGATAAAAGTAAAAATATCCTAAATTTTACCCTCCCTATTTCTTACGTAGAGAAATTCCCTAGGGACTCAAGAACGGGTTCGACTCAGCCATGGTAAACGAGCCATCGGTGTTCGAGCCATCGAAGTTATACTGTACATGTATACATGTAATTAAACTTACGAACTAATTGAATGAAGTTTTCACCGGATCCCTCCGAGTTTTCAGCATAGCAGCCATACTGTCCGTAATCACTCTCTTGAATGTCGGTTATCACCATTCTCATCAGGACGAAATTGGAGCCTGTGTAATTCTCAAACTTATACCTGAAATGTTAGTATGAAAAACTAATGCATTAATGCCGGCCTCGGTAGCTCAATCGGATGCGCGTCTGACTGATGATCAGGAGGACGCCGGTTCAATACCTGCCCAGGTCAGCAACTTTCTTTTGTGGAGATGGATCATGAAATCTCCATTCCACTGATTCAAGAAGTGCAGTTGTCAGTTTCTGGCAAAAGAATGTGCACTGTATTGGTTAACCGCTTACGTATAAGCCTGCCCAGGAAAAGTGTGGACAGGTAAACTGACCGGCTCAAAAATGACCTAAAGTAGTGTTGACTGGGCCGTTAAACTCCAATAAAAACAAATCCAATGCATTAAACCATTTTGTACCAAATGGATTCTTCCACCTTGTATATAAAGTAACATTCCACTATTAAGACCACCTTTGGGACTATTCAAAAGTGGTCTTTAAGAACAGTCCCAAAGGTGGTCTCTCTGACCAGAGGATACTTTATGCAGAAAACACAAAGGAAGAAAAACTGCAACCTATTAAATAAACTGTTAATAATATGACATCGCCTCTGAGAGTGTAATAACGCCATGTAATATTTTCGATAATCCACTAGTGGATTAAATATGCGAATTAGCTAGATATGTCCCATAACGTTACATGTACGACGTCATTAACGACTTCGCGTTTTCTAATGGCGGAATATTGACATTTTTGTAAACAATCGTGAATAAAATGCGTTTTAAATGTCATATGATAAACAGAATCTTGCATTCATGCTCATGTATTATTGAATTCATTAAACTTGTTGGCACATTTCATCCCTTTTCCTCAACTCGTTTAATAAATTCAATAATGCATGAACACTTATGTAAGATCCTCTATTTAAAGCAGAATTAGTCTTAATTTTAGCGGAATTTCACTGGAACTGGAATCAATTGTAAATTTAGGTGTACCATATTGAGTTGATTTGAACAATCTTGGTAGAGATCAACTAGATGAAGGTTCATAAAAAATATCAAAGACCTGGGCCTTGTGATTTCAGAAAAAAACATTTTTTAAAGGTTTCCCCTATATAAGTCTATCTAAAACATGTGGGCCCCTGGGCAGTGCCATTATGGTCCACAGACAATAGTATGAACAATTTTGATAGAGGTCCACTAGATGAAGGTTCATAAAAAATATCAATAACCTGGGCCTTGTGATTTCAAGACAATTTTTAAAGGTTTCCCTTATACATGTATAAGTCTATGTAAAACGTGTGGGTCCCTTGGCGGGGCCATTTGGGCCCTTAGACTCATTAAACAAAACCTGGGCCTTGTGATTTCAAAAATGAAAATCTCTAAAGGTTTCCCCTATATAAATAAGTTCTGAACAGTTGAATCCCCAGAAGCAAAGAATACACCAAATAAATGAAAATAGCAGACTCGGTTTTAATGAGTCTGTTCATCAGTACTGAAACATGCAACACCGGCCACGCGACACAACAACAGCTACAGTAAGTCTATGTAAAACATGTGGGCCACTAGGCGGGGCTATTTTTAGCCCATAGACTATAACTAGAGGTCCACTAGATGAAGGTTCATAAAAAATATCAAAGACCTGGGCCTTGTGATGTCAGAAAAGACAATTTTTAAAGTTTTCCCCTAAAAAAAGTCTATGTGAAACATGGGCCCCTGGGCGGCGCCAATATGGCCCACAGACTAAACATGGGCCCCTGGGAGGTGCCATTATGGCCCACAGACGATAATTTGAACAATCTTGATAGAGGTCTACTAGATGAAGGTTCATAAAAAAATATTAAGATTATTTTATCTTTAGCTCTGGCTGCCATCATGTTCATAGCAGCAGAACAATTTTAGCTATTTTGCAAAGGTAGAGTGCATCCTGGTTTTAGCAAAAGAGGTTAAAAAGCAATAAGATCGTTATCACTTATACAGAGGACCTAACAAGAGTGATCATTTGAGCCCCGCCAAGCGAATTTGGGTCTTCGAGCATTCCGTCATGACAAGTTTTAACTGCGCATGCCCAGCCATTCAGAGGGGCCAGGGATATGGCTTTCTGTCTGAAGGTTCCACTTGTGCACTGCTTGTATGAGCGAGCAGCGAAGGTTCTGGCGAGACTGCTTGCATAGGCGATAAGTACCAAAATCGCTTGACGTGGCCCATTTCATAAATTTCATATGAATTACTATGAGTGTAAGATTCTGAACACCATTTAACAAGTTTAACCCTTAAGACCCTGAGAAAAACTACATCTGAAAATGTTGTCTGCTTATGTCATCTGCTGATTTTATTTGAGCAAACTTTTTAAAAATAGTTTTGCATACAGGCAAACAGTGTGGCCCAGATAAGACTGCTCTGCTCCTACAGGAGCAATCTGATCTGGGTCCACACTGTTTGCAAAAAATTACTTTTAAAGAAACAGGCAGACGACAACTGTCAAAGCAGACGACAATTTATGGGCTAAATCAGATCTTATCCTGGAAAAACCTTGGTACAGGAAATGGAAAGGAACTGTGAATTATTATGCAACAAATCACAGCTTGGAAGAGCGTGATAGGTAACGTCATTAAAAACCCCCAATTTATTACGTCATTATTTGATTTCTTGACGTTACACAGTGTAATGTCATTTTCTTGCATTGAAAATGTTAGAAAAGGATATAAATGCACGTGTTTCAGTCGATCATTTTAGCGGGATTTCTTCTAACAATGGCGTAAGGTTGTGAGATTTTGAAGGAAATAACAACATTATTGCCAATTTTCGGCGTGTTAGAATCGAAATAGATCAGCTCTAGTCTGTGAATTGTTTGTTGGTCAGTTTGTAAGTAGACAGTTTGTTGGTCAGTTGTTAGTAGACAAATCACCCACACTACGCGCTCGTGATTTGATCTACTTTACAACTGACCTCCAAACTGCGATTTATTACTCAACAAATCACAGTTAGAGCTGATCTATTTCCTAAACAGTATCCACCGATTATTAGTGATGTTACGTGACAAATATTCTCATTAAGTAAAACATTCTAGTTATCTCACTCACTTCTCTCCCTCTACCAACGGGACCCCTTCTTTGTACCACAATAGTTGTCCTGACACCGGCACTGGGTTTCCTTCTGCTTCACATGTGAATGTTCTCTTATACCCTACTGCTTGGTAAATCTCCGGAGCTGGTACCTTGATTCTCGGGTAAACTGAAGTTGAGGAAGACATATATGGGTCAGTTGTTGTTGTTCAGTATGACTTCGATGGCTCGAACCCCTTTGGGACCATGAAAATTTATTTGACACAGCGGTAGTTCGAGCCACTGAAGGTTACTTCCAAGAGGCATAACCACATACTTTTGAACATCTTTTCGATGTTCTGTAATGAAAATGTATGCTACGGATACTCATTAGAATCGCCTCACTGAGGCGATTCTAATGAGTACACACAGCATACATTTGCAGCCGGTGAGGCGATTCTAATGAGTACACATAGCATACATTTGCAGGATAAACAACTAAAATCTTCTTAAATATGCCCCACTATTGATTATGAAGAGGATTTCCCTAGGGGCTCAAGAGCAAGTTCGACTCAGATATGGTAAACGAGCCATCGGTGTTCGAGCCATCGAAGATCTAATGTATTTGGGAGCTGTCAGCACTACATCGGTCAGGTGAAAAACCTCGTAACTATATTTTTTTTTCTACAAAATAGCTTTACAATTTGATGCTATTCTGCTCAACAAAATTCACGTGTAACCCAAGATCAATCAGAAAGGATAATTTTGTCTTGAAAAGACACAAGGTTTTAGAACAGTCCTGTGAGCAAATTACGAATTCTCCTATGGTGAAGCCAATCCTGATTGCCCCATTTTTTTCTCTTACGACATTATGTTACAACAAGTCATTTCATTGTGACAAATGGTTGTGACTACTCATAATTTCAATTCCTAAGTTACCTATACAGTGCTGTCGGGGTCGTTAAACCTCAAATCAAACCAAAAAAAAAAAAAATTTCAAGATCAAATAAGACAAAAACTGGCATCCAAAATATCTGCAGTTATGGAATTATTTCATAGGAACTCAACGAAGAGTTCGAAAGACCTGTGGTAAATGAGCCATCGGTGTTCGAGCCATCCCCGTTTCACTGCATTTATGTTCTATAAAAAGTTATCCTTTGGAAACAGAATACACCACAGAACTAAAAAGGCACCTAACCTTCCATGGCAGAACTTGGTTTCTCACATGTTTCCTGAGCAAGACTTAATGTTTATTTGTTAATTAGATCTGGGGTTTAACGTCCCCGTCAACACTATATACATCATTTTGATTTTGGAGACATTACTTCAAGTTTTATGGTACTTTTTAACCCCCATTGAGATGAAATGACATCTCAAGCCCATCCACCCAATAAAACCAAAAGGGTTAATATGCATGGACTGTCCGACACGCAACCACTTTGCTTCGGCAGGCATAGACCTTCTAAGTGGTTACCAATACTCATGTGCGCAGTCTGTTTCAGCTCTGCATGAAAGCACCTTGCAGAGCAATATATTTCTTGTGCAGCCAAATCTATTTCTCAAGCAAGGTCCTGATGGGGAGGGGGGCATGCATACCTAATGTTTAAGGTAACACATTCTTAACCCTGGTCCTGCTGAACCAGAATATACTCTACCTTTGCAAACAATGAAGAGCTAGATCAGGGGCCAGTTGTTCAAAGCATCGTTAGCTTAACGAGCTCATTAGTGGTCGAACTGTTAACTTTTCTAGCAAGTACAATATCGTTAATTTTGGTATTTTTACTGAACAAGAGGGCCATGATGGCCCTGGATCGCTCACCTGATCCATAGTGTAACAAGTGGGCCCCAGAGAGGGCCATTATTGGCCCCAGGGCTTTAATGTGCATAATGTTGAGGGAGGTCTTAAAGGTGAAGCTTCATACCAAACATCAACAAAGGCTTTAATTTGAACAATCTTGGCAAAGGTCCACTAGATGAAGCTACACATCAAATATCAAAGACCTGGGCCTAGCGGTTTCAGAGAAGATTTTTAAAGATTTTGCCTATATAAGCCTATGTAAAACCAAAGGGCCCCGGGACGGGGGCATTTTTTGCCCCAGCCCTATAATTTGAACAATCTTGTTAGGGGTCCACTAGATGAAGCTTCATACCAAATATCAAAGTCCTGGGCCTTGTGGTTTCAGAGAAGAAGATTTTTAAAGATTTTCCCTATATAAGCCCATGTAAAACCAAAGGGCCCCGGGGCGGGGCCATTTTTGACCCCAGCACTATAAATGAACAATCTTGGTAGGGGTCCACTAGATGAAACTTCATACCAAATATCAAAGACCTGGGCCTTGTGGTTTAAGAGAAGAAGATTTTTAAAGATTTTCCCTATATAAGCCAATGTAAAACCAAAGGGCCCCGTGGCGGGGGCAATTTTTGTCCCAGCACTATAATTTGAACAATATTGGTAGGGGTCCACTAGATAAAGCTTCGTACCAAATATCAGAGTCCTGGGCCTTGTGGTTTCAGAGAAGAAGATTTTTAAAGATTTTCCCCATATAAGCCTATGTAAAACCAAAGGGCCCCGGGGCGGGGATATTTTTGGCCCCAGCACTATAATTTGAACAATCTTGGTAGGGGTCCACTAGATGAAGCTTCATACCAAATATCAAAGACCTGGGCCTTGTGGTTTCAGAGAAGAGGATTTTTAAAGATTTTCCCTATATATGCCAATGTAAAACCAAAAGGCCCCGTGGCGGGGGCATTTTTTGTCCCAGCACTAAAATTTGAACAATCTTGGTAGGGGTCAACTAGATGAAGCTTCATACCAAATATCAAAGTCCTGGGCCTTGTGGTTTCAGAGAAGAAGATTTTTAAAGATTTTCCCCATATAAGCCTATGTAAATTAAACCAAAGGGCCCCATGGCGGGGGCATTTTTTGTCCCAGCACTAAAATTTGAACAATCTTGGTAGGGGTCCACTAGATGAAGCTTCATACCAAATTTCAAAGACCTGGGCCTTGTGGTTTCAGAGAAGAAGATTTTTAAAGGTTTTCCCTTTATAAGCCTATGTAAAACCAAAGGGCCCCGTGGCGGGGGCATTTTTTGTCCCGGCCCTATAATTTGAACAATCTTGGTAGGGGTCCACTAGATGAAGCTTCATACCAAATATCAGAGTCCTGGGCCTTGTGGTTTCAGAGAAGAAGATTTTTAAAGATTTTCCCCATATAAGCCTATGTAAAACCAAAGGGCCCCGGGGCGGGGATATTTTTGGCCCCAGCACTATAATTTGAACAATCTTGGTAGGGGTCCACTAGATGAAGCTTCATACCAAATATCAAAGACCTGGGCCTTGTGGTTTCAGAGAAGAGGATTTTTAAAGATTTTCCCTATATATGCCAATGTAAAACCAAAAGGCCCCGTGGCGGGGGCATTTTTTGTCCCAGCACTAAAATTTGAACAATCTTGGTAGGGGTCAACTAGATGAAGCTTCATACCAAATATCAAAGTCCTGGGCCTTGTGGTTTCAGAGAAGAAGATTTTTAAAGATTTTCCCCATATAAGCCTATGTAAATTAAACCAAAGGGCCCCATGGCGGGGGCATTTTTTGTCCCAGCACTAAAATTTGAACAATCTTGGTAGGGGTCCACTAGATGAAGCTTCATACCAAATTTCAAAGACCTGGGCCTTGTGGTTTCAGAGAAGAAGATTTTTAAAGGTTTTCCCTTTATAAGCCTATGTAAAACCAAAGGGCCCCGTGGCGGGGGCATTTTTTGTCCCGGCCCTATAATTTGAACAATCTTGGTAGGGGTCCACTAGATGAAGCTTCATACCAAATATCAAAGTCCTGGGCCTTGTGGTTTCAGAGAAGAAGATTTTTAAAGATTTTCCCCATATAAGCCTATGTAAAACCAAAGGGCCCCGGGGCGGGGGCATTTTTGTCCCCAGCACTATAATTTGAACAATCTTGGTAGGGGTCCACTAGATGAAGCTTCATACCAAACATCAAAGACCTGGGCCTTGTAGTTTCAGAGAAGAAGATTTTTAAAGATTTTCCCTATATAAGCCTATGTAAAACCAAAGGGCCCCGGGGCGGGGGCATTTTTTGTCCCAGCACTAAAATTTGAACAATCTTGGTAGGGGTCCACTAGATGAAGCTTCATACCAAATATCAAAGTCCTGGGCCTTGTGGTTTCAGAAAAGAAGATTTTTAAAGATTTTCCCTATATAAGCCTATGTTAAACCAAAGGGCCCCGGGGTGGGGGCATTTTTGGCCCCAGCACTATAATTTGAACAATCTTGGTAGGGGTCCACTAGATGAAGCTTCATACCAATTATCAAAGACCTGGGCCTTTTGGTTTCAGAGAAGAAGATTTTTAAAGATTTTCCCTATATAAGCCTATGTAAAACCAAAGGGCCCCAGAGCGGGGGCATTTTTGGCCCCAGCACTATAATTTGAACAATCTTGGTAGGGGTCCACTAGATGAAGCTTCATACCAAATATCAAAGACCTGGGCCTTGTGGTTTCAGAGAAGAAGATTTTTTAAGATTTTGGTGAAAAAAATCTATTTTTGGCTCCTGTGACCTAGATGTGCAACGGACCGGAACCATTTGAACAACTTTGAAAGGGGACCACCTAAGGATCATTCCTGTGAAGTTTGGTCAAAATCCGATCAGTGGTTTAGGAGGAGATGTCGTTTAAAGAAATTGTTTACGCACGGACGCACGCACGATGGACAAAAAGTGATCCCAAAAGCTCACCTCGTCACTACGTGACGGTGAGCTAAAAACTGTGAGCAGCTGCTCAGATTTTTTCAGCAAAAATTTCAGCATATTTGCCATAATCAATGATCAAAGTTTTAACGCTAAGTTAACTAACAACGTTGTTAGTTTTGAACAACTGGCCCCAGATGTCTTAGAAGCCATCTATTCTGGATCATCACTTTTTGGCATTCAATTGATGATTGTTTGTTTGTATTGGAGTTTAACGGCCCAGTCAACACTATTTAGGTCATTTTATGATCACCAGTCAGACGCCCGTCTGAATGAGCCACAGAGGCCGGCCATTCAATTGATAAACATATAGGAATAAATTACATCAAGTAATCTGACTGAAAGTCAGAAATGGATGTGGCCAGGCTAAATTAATTTATTCAGCAGGATAAGTGTTTCCGTATCCTAAAAATTCAAACACCTTAACAGAGCTCTCACTAGGATTTTGAAAACAGGAAGTCAGGAATCCTTCTTTGTAAAAAGTTGGATTCACAGGTAAAAAGTTGGATTCACATGTTAAAAGTTCGATTCCCACATAAAAAGTTGGAGTTCTGATCTTGATTGCGCATAGAACGTAGACAACTAGACAAAGTGCCCAGTGGGGCACGTATACCCCCGGCCAGGGCCATCGCCTCAGCTGAAACAAGAACTACAAAGGGAAATAACTCTAAAAGGCCTGACCCATTGGCCCTTATTTTCTTTCCCACAATACAAGTAGTCATACTGATCATGTGTGCAAAATTTCAAGTTTCTATGTGAAGCAGTTCCTGAGATATCTTTGACACAAAATAATTGTTTACGGACACACAGACAGACGGAAAAGACAAAAACTATATACCCCCATTGCATACTTCGTATGCTGGGGGGGGGGGGGGGGGTATAAAAATGTCTTATTATCAGGCTTCACATCCATATGAATAACTGACGTGTAGATTGTGGGTACTGGTTAGAACTATTTCACTGATGTGTCTAAGAAGCAGCCACAATCTGATGTTTTGTAGAAATATTAGGAAAAATAATGTTTACCCCAGTAAACCCACTCTTCCCCTCCCCCCCCCCCCCCCCCCCCCACACACACACACAAAAAAAAAACAAAAAAAAAAAACAAGAGGGCCATGATGACCCTATATCGCTCACCTGTGTACCAGATAATCAATAGTGATATTTAGAAAAAAAGAACTGTAAAGAAAGGCAAGACATGTTTGTTTACCTGATAGATATAAATGTCTTCATAGATCCAGGGTGGTCAATATACTTGTACATCAGTTGAACCAGTTGAACTCTTCAGGATGAAATCTTGAAGGGCAAGATGTAGAGTATACACAAGACTTCTTGAATCCATGCAGTTAGTCTTTGTTCATGATGTAGTCATAATTTGACAAAGAAATCAATATCTGTAGCTATGATTTCCTTTCGACACAGTGGTTTTCAACAGTATTGCATGGGATGACAAAATTTACATAAGAAACACTGATGATCTCAAATACCTGCATCCATGTCAAAAAAGAGAGGCCAAAGTCTGCTTAGTTCTATCCAGACTGAATCTTTGACTTTTACTCAGTCACACTGATGTATAAGGCCCATATTATAGATTAAGTTACCTTTGTATCATAAACATCTTGGTTCTTACATCTATCTTAAACCCACAAAGAATTAATTCTGTTACAGTGGGCATAATTATAATAAGGCATAAACTAAGACACACAAACATATGTAGAATCTATGTTGTGATATGTGCCAAAAAGGCATCTTTAGGTGCACAAAATAAAGAACAGCTAAAAATAATGTGAGTCATTTCTATGCATAGAAAGCAGATGCATCACCTTATTCTCTTGATCACCAATAAATAAATTCCTGACCTTGCAAGTATGTAGAAAATTGTTACTTAAATCTTTTTGAAGAAAATCTGTTTTAAGCCTTTTCAAGTAACAACAAAACATGTAAAATTATTGTCAATGTTCCAAATAAGTAAATAATAAATATTGACAAAATTCAAAATACTGCGATAAACCTTTCTCTAAGAACAACAGATTTACATGTCAAAACAGTGTTGCAAATAAGAATACAATATACCGTATTCGACCTATTTACCGCACCGTGCGCTTAGTTTTTTCAAAATTGTATGAAAATATTGTGGTGAAAAATCTACCTAATAAGCGCACACTCAATACGAAAAAAATACGAAAAAAAGCTTCTGATATGATTGTTTTATACAGTTGAATTTCAGCATAGGGGTTCACCATGTTCACCATATATACATAAGATTGTTCGGGTCAAAGATGCAGCAAAACTCAATATGAATTTGTCGGGAGGTTACTGTAAACTGTGCGCTTGTGTATTTTTTTTTCAGAAAAAGCTTGGGTGTGCGCTTATAGGAGCATGTGCGGTAAATAGGTCGAATACGGTAGTATGTTATTTGGCAGAATTCAGAATACTGTGAACAAACGGCCCCAGGCCAAGTGTTCCCCCATCTCTGAAATGTCAGTATGTGGTGAATATGTCTATAACATATGTCATACGCCATGTTTAGGGAATTTAAAACCATTTCAACAGACTATTTCTTTTAAATTCTCCTAAAGTTGTAAGGAATAAATTTACAGAGAAAAAAGTGATCTCCAAAACTGTAAGACAAAGGACCAAAACCCCAGGAAAATTCAGTAATCAATTGAGCACAACCGCAATAGAATATGATCATCTTCAGGTCATGGAAACAAAAAATGGCAAGTTTCATCCAAATCTGGTGAAAACTGTAGGAGGAGTTGAGACAAGAACTTCTGTTGATAACATGGCTTAGACTGACAAAGTGCAATGATGCTGGTAAAAATCAATCAGGCACAACTTCCTTAAAATATGATCATTTTCAGGTCATAAGAACAATAATTGAGAAGTTTCATCAAAATCTCTTGAAAAGTAGAAGTAAAACAAAGATCAGGAATTGATACAATTAACTTACTCCACCCATAAAAGACACCAAAGGGAAAGAAATACAAACATTAAGCGACCAGACCATAATGGAAACCTAAACAAAGGAAGGCCATAAGGACAGTTACTTTCCCACAAAATGGCCATATGGCCATCCAAAATTAAAAGACACAAGTGATACACACAGTAAGTAACAACCAACAACATAAATAAATCGCCACAGAAGAGCCGCCTTGGAACGGTCAGTGGAGGATTTCCACTGGGGGGCTTAAATCGATTTTACGTGGCCACAATCCTCGCCCTTACTTCCGTAGCGATTTAGACAAATAATTTGTTCAGTCCGCATGAAGGCCTCCTAACTCATCAGTGCAACATCTCCGTGAACACAAAAATCAAAGAACCACAGAGGTGAGACAACGGTGAGGACTCGACAGCAAGAAACCACTGAAATGCTGGAGCAAAAGAAAACCAACAGTTAGACTCCGATGAGCCCGACCAGAGACAGAGCATCAGGCACCAACCAACATTATCTCTCTAATTCTCAATAAGCCTTTACGTTGGAGCCGTCATAGAATCTGAGGCCTGACCCTGGGAGGAGTTGCGGAGACAAAAACTTCTGTTGATAAAATTGCTAAAACTGACAAAGGGCAATAACTCTGGTAAAAATCAGTCTAGCATGACCTCGATAAAATATGATCATCTTCAGGACATGGGAACAATAAATGGAAAGTTTCATCAAAATCCCTTGAAAATGTAGGAGGAGTGGCAGACAGACCGACTGATGGATGGACGGTGGACGGATGGATGAAAACCGTTACTATAGTCCCCCTCGACTAACGTCTGGGGAAAAAAGGACAGAATGTACATTGTAAGTCAATTCTTCCCCTGACAAAGCGTCTGGTCAGATGTTTAATATGAAGGTAGCAAATGTTTGTAGATAAGTAAAGAATTAATATTTTTTAATTATTCTGCAAAACATCTAAGAACTAAGATAATAACACCCTTGCAACATAATGCATTTTTTGAATCTTCAAAATAGCTACTTATTTTATGAAAATCTATGATATTTTCCTTATTTATACTGCAAACACAGGTGGCGGGTGCTAGTTAGAACCGCCTCATTGAGGCAGTTCTAATGAGTACCCACAACCTATGTATTGGAGCAGAAATAAGAAAAATAATGTATACCCCTATAAACCCCAGATTTCTCAATATAAAGTGGGGTTTAAGGGGGTGTTTATTTCACGGGCTTGTTCATGTGATGTGAATCCAGTTGAAGAGTATAATTAATATTAACCAAAGGTACATCAACAGCATCCATGTAATATGACATCATAAAAATATACATACATACAAGTCAATCTTTGAAACCTCCACTGTATCAACAGACTATCAGATGCTTTATAATCTTCAAAATTTTTATGCCAACAGAAAATGTAGTTTCATCTTGTGCACATAAATTCTAAGAAAAAAGGTTGAAATCATACTTAAAAATATTTTTTAATCTACTATAAAACTGGAAAACCAAAAAAATATTAAATATTATTAAGGTCCTTTAAGATTAAACTTTTATTTTTCCATGTCGTTTTTTCGAGATATCCTATTTCTCACTTCTGACTGGAAAAAGAGGACCTATTCCATTAGAATAATGCATTCATATATGTAATGCTTTCAGTCATGATAGAAAAAAATAGCATTTTCGAATGAAAATTTATATATTTTTCTTATTTCAGCTTCAAACATAGATCATTTAGAGAAACACCTCACTGTCTATGTTTCGAGTAAGAAAATGGTAAAAATATGTATAGAAAATAAAGAATAGCCCTGTAAACTCCACTCTTCTCTATATAAGGAGTTTTACAGGGGTGCTCATTTCCTGATATCTGTAAGTGGTGGCCACCCAAATCTTGCCAAACCACCAGCAATATCTACCTTTAAAAAGGTAAATACAGCATTTTATGTGGTGGGTGAGTGCACTGAAAAGTAGCATAAAACTACCTGACACGATTTCCAAGTTGTTATGCAAAAAATGTGGTACTTATGATCTGACCAATAGATTCCTCTGTTCCAATTTCACCAAAAAAAGCAACCTTAATTTGAGAGACTGGTTTTATATATTTAAAATTATGCAGGTGAAAAGTCTTCAACTATGTGGATTTCATGTGCAAAAAGACTATTTTGTGATCTGACCAGTATGTTTCACATGTTCCAACTGCACCATCAACATATGAAAAATCAACATTAGAAAATACCAAATCAAGCATTGTCATATGATCTGTGGTACATTCTTTTATAAGCATTTTGCATGAAAACTTATCACTTAATTTCTTCACAATGCTATGTTTCAGCAAAACATTAATATTGAAATCTCCAATTATCATCAATGGCTTCGATGGGGTCAAATATGGAATAAGTTCTTTGTTCAGACAAGAAAGAAGATTACTGTCAGACATTTGAGGTGACTTATACAAAAATACGATCTGACTTTCAATCGAGACATGCCTGGCAGTTATCATAATAAATTCTAATGTATCTGAACTATACTTTCTCTTCTGTATAATAATGATATCATCTTTGACATAAACTGCTAATCCATGAGGTGGTCTTTTGCAAGTACTGTATCCAATTTGGTCATTTCTTGTCAAACAATAGCCTTCTATTACATAATCACTATCATTATCAGGCTGATGTAGTCGTGTTTCTGCTAATCCAAATATGTGCGTTGACAACAGATTTTTGTCATGTCTAACATCATCAAAATGAAGATTCAAGGATCTACAATTATTGAAAGCAACTTTGAAATGTGAAACTGGATCTATCAATTCTAAAGATGTATCACACAGCTGAAGCATTGCTGTTTCATGCAATCGCTGCATTTCTGTCTTAACCTGATCATCAACTTGTAATGCTTTCTCATTGAAGTTAAGGATCTGAAGCTTCTCAATTGACCTTACCCTGCTGAGTGCTACATAATGTAAATGTGGAACTTTGCGGGTTTTACGTTGTGATAAGTCAATAACAACTCTTTCAAGGGTACTACCTTGTGCTCTATGTACTGAACGCCCTGCAGAAGGTTGCAAAGGGAATTGAACTCTCTGAAAGGTCTTTCTGTTGTAAGTAAATGACCTGTTGACATCAAAAATTGGTGTCCAATTTTCATCAATATTGCTATGATACAGTCCCCTGTTTTTTGTATTTGATTCTTGTTTCAATTCCTGCTTTTTTGTCATCAAACTGGACCCAAATTATGCTTGGACGTCGTGTGGTTTGTAGTTTATACTCAATAAACTTAACTACACATGATGCTCCATTTGCTAGTCCATCTTCTGTTTTTATGTTTATTGTTAAATCATAAATCATGTCAACAACAACTGTTAACGAGCAATGTAAATTTGCTGTTTGGTTTGAATCTGTTACATTCTTTAGATTCTTGAGTGCACAGTCTATCTTTTCTTTAGATAACTTAGGTGAGACATATGTATCCATGCATGGTATTTCAACCTTTTCTGTTGCCATATTTCTTATAATTTCATCATTAAAAACATGCATGAAATAGTTTTCTGCAAAGAGGTGAGGCGCATTTTTCTGATACTCAGTATCTTTTTTAGTTACTTCACATTGCTTAAACCTATTCTTGTCTTCAGCAGTCAAGGCATTGATCCTTAATCTATTTAACAATTCTGCAAATTCAAGGTCATCTTTTTGTCTCATAATTTCTGTTAGTTCAAACATGGTAAATAAGTCTTTCCAGAGATTTTGTGATAAAGCAGCTGCATCATGTTTCATGTTATTAAATATCCAATCACCACTCACTGGTTTCAACTGATAAAGATCACCAACAGCAATAATGCTAACACCACCAAAAGGCATTCTTGTTCCTTTCAATGCTTGAAGTCTCTGATCAATAAAATTCAACATAGAATTACTAACCATTGAAATTTCATCAATAATCACAACTGACAAATCACGGTATTTTGATCTAAAGGTATTCAGACTGTCACAGGTTAATGTTTGATCCGATTGCTTATACTTTTGTTTAAATGCAGATGAGATGGTAGAACCATTAATATTAAATGCTGCTTTTCCTGTAAATGCACAAAGAAGAACCCTTGTGTGATCCGCATCTTCTCCTTCTTTCAGATTTAATATTCTAAACAAAGTCTGATACAATGCTCGAATAACTAGACTTTTTCCAACACCAGCTCCACCAGAAAGAAATGCATATAAGGGGGCATCTTTTGTTTTAATCCAGTGAATCACATGATAGTAAAACTGTTTTTGTTTACTATTTAAACACTGCAGGAGCTTTCTGTAATCAATATCTGAAAGAATATTTTCATTCACATCAATTTGAGGTGCAGAAACGTAACATCCAATTTCAGTCCCTATATCATAGTCTCTATGCTCAATTCTATCAGGATTAAAATATATAAACTCTTCAGACTGAATTGGTTCAATTTCAGCATCATCACCTTCAACTTGTTGTGTACTTGGAGCAATATCATCAAATGCATCATATTCAATTTCTGCTAAATCTCTTGCTAATTCCAACTCTTCAGCATAATGTTCGTAAGTGGAACATTTATGATCTATCACATGCTTCATTGACTCATAGTGTTCTTTATATGTTCTAAAAGTTCCAAGTAAGTCAGTCTCTTCATTTCTCCATGGGTGAAAAAGTAGAAGTTTCTCTCTATAATAGTTCTCTTCATCTGTTTTGCGATTGAATCTCACATACCTTATTATTTTAGAATTACGACATCGTTTGATTTTTATGCCATTCTTTAAAGTTAAAATAGTTTCACCATCACCAAAGCATTCTTCATCTGACCCTTCTGCATCTTTCTCATAATCTTGCTCCTCCTCATCTCTACTATCATTATGTCCATCTGGGTAAATGACTTCTAACTCAGACACATAATCGGCTAAGCAATACTTTTCCAATGGTTTGGGACGCTTCGAGTATCTTTTAATTTTATTGTCTGACATTATATCTGTCGAGTCTGCCGGCAATTCATCAAGTACTGACTTTGGTTTCAGTAACTGTACTCTCTGGGTTGGAAGTGACGTATTTATGAAGACAACACTCCTTGAACTTTTAGTCAATGGCATTTGCAGTACCAAATAAACTGCCTCTTGTGCACTTACTTCAACACTGTTTGAAAACACATTTCCAATATGTCTAACTTGTCTTTTGAGATCCATATTGCCATTCCTTGCTTCTTTTGCAGCTGCATGCAACAAATTACTCATCCCTCTTTGAGATTTACTAATATATGAAACTATATACATAGCACAAGCATATGGATCTAACACAAATTGTATATCAATGTTTGCCTTCCAAGCTTTTAACACACTATCATTGTACAAATTTACACGGATTTCACTTGGTTTTCTTTTCAAAAACACTTTTGAAGAGTTTAAAGAACTTCTGATACATTTAATATATTCTTCCTCACTCATTTGGACAACACTTGTCAGAAACTCCTCATAAGACATATCATATCCATCTTTCTTACTGTTCATTGTTTTCTGTAAGTTTTGGTACAATTTATAATACTTGTCTTTTTCAGTTTCGAGAGGCTGTAAGACCATAGTTTTGGAAAGAGGTGGCAAAGGATAACCAAATCGACAGATTTTATCTTCTCGTTTTCTACATGTTCTAGAATGTTTGTGAATTTGAAGTTCTATTAAATGACGAAGATGTGAATTATCTATAGAACATTTCAAATACTGATCCACATAAGCAGCCAACTCTACATCCGAATCCACATTGAATTTTGGTGCATTCTGTACCCATACAATCATATGAATGTGTGGCGATCCACGTTGCTGAAATTCCACTCTAAAAAAGTAATCAACAACTTTTCCAAGAGGTTCATGCTCACTCTTTAGAACTGTGTTGATGAATTCTTTAACTCTATGCTCGAAATATCTAGAACAAGTGACTGGATCCGATTGAATAAGTTTTATCTTTTGTTCCCATGCCAAGTTTTCAATTTGATCATCCGTGTAGTTGAAATTTTTATTTAAGGTAGCTAGCATTTTCAAAAGCTCAATCCATCTTGTATCAGCCGAGGACAATGACATAAACCAAGTTGGCAAACCCAACTGACGAATCATAGCATAAACATCTTTTTTTCTAGATTCTAAATATGCTGGAGAATTTCTTAGCTGTTTAAACAAATAGTAACCTTCATCATTTTTTACAATACTGTCAATACACTCTGAGTTTCTTGCTTGTACTGCAGTAATATTATTTGTTCCCGTTTGGCACCTTCTAACAGCAAGGTTTGCTTTATCGTTCAGTTGCTTCATTTGTATTTTTTTCAGTTTAAAAAATATATTGGGTACACTGTTAGCAGCACGCCTATCCTGGCTTCTCAATTCCCATTTTGCAATATCACTATAATGTACAGGCACTTTTCTATCATCATTATCTATGCGCCTCTGCCCACAAAATATGGTTGGAAAACAAAGATATTCTGAATCTTTATCTTGAAATATACTGAGTGGCCTTTGACCTTCTCCAGGAGCAAATGTGAATGTAGAATTTCTGTTTTCAAGATCTGCATCATCCAATAGAGTGTCAATATTTCCCACATTTTCTTGTGCAATTTCTTCTGCATCTGAATCATACAGTTCTTCGACATGAGATGTGTTATGATTTGAAATATCATCATTTTTTTCTAACTGATCGTTTGGATAATTGTTACACATTTCACTAACAACACCATCAAAATCAATAATATCATACTTTGAACATTCTTTTGTACACAACTCAAAAAAATTATGTATAACCTCAGCTTGGTTCTGATTACATGGACTATCCTGAAGACTTTCATCCAAAACACCATCAGAATCATCATTATTTGTTTCAGAGCAGGGTTTTTTTTGTGATTCAAAAAATGCATGCAGTGTTTCATTACTTTCTTCTGTGATTCTCTTTAACCACTGCTGGTCTATTTCAACATTTGCGTTTTTGTACAATTCACTACCACTCATTAGCCAATGCAAAGCACAAAGCACATGATATGGTCGAACATTTTCTGAGAAAACATATGACTTAAATGACATCTTCTTCTTTAATTTCACTGCAACTGTAACATTTTCATCAAAAGGCCTAGGTAAAGCATTTACAACTGGTTGAATGTCAACAGGTACATTAACAACATTTCCTTTTACTGATAACTGGCGACCTCTAGGTAGTTCTCTCATCTGCATGAATGGTATACGTAAAGCAATAAGGCGTTCTTCAAGTGGAAACAACTCCAATTCTTTTGGTTTTGGTGGCCACTTCATTCCGTTTACAACAGACAATTTTGGGACTTTACCACACTTAATATTGTCTTTGCATGTACAGCATATCCATTCTTCTTCATTGACTGATTTCACCCCTGTTAAGTACTTTTCCTTGTCTTTAGAAACAAATGTCTTAGCTTTTGATACAGTCTCTTCAAACCATGTATGTTGACAGCAACTACATATACAGACAGGTCCAACTGATATATTCTTGTGAAACTTTTCAATACAAACATCAATATCACTACCACATTTTCTGCGCTTTGTGTTTATCTTTTCAACTTGTGAAAAAGATGGATCTTTACGCTTGGTAGCTTTTCTTTTACTGTCTATAATGTTTTCAGCTTTCTTGTTTTTTTCATTTAGTCTCCACTGTTGTTTTGCAACCCTTTCTTGTAATTTGTATGGATCTGATCTCGCCTTCCTCTTTGATAGATTTTGTATTGCAATATCTTTTTTTTTTAATTCAAGGCATTCTCGAGATTCTCGTTTCTTTTCACTTTCCCATTTTTTGTATTCATCTATTAATCTAGCCCTTCTCATACATGCCTTTGTCATAGCTTTGTCTTTTCTACGATATTCTTCAGATTGTCTAGCATTCTGCTTTGATTTTAGCGTATATTCTTTATCCTTTTTTCGATATTCTTCAGACTGTCTAGCACTCTGCTTAGATTTTAGTGTATATTATTTATCCTTTTTTCGATATTCTTCAGACTGTCTAGCACTCTGCATTGATTTTAGTGTATATTCTTTATCCTTTTTTCGATATTCTTCAGATTGTCTAGCACTCTGCATTGATTTTAGCGTATATTCTTTATCCTTTTTTCGATATTCTTCAGACTGTCTAGCACTCTGCATTGATTTTAGTGTATATTCTTTATCCTTTTTTCGATATTCTTCAGATTGTCTAGCACTCTGCATTGATTTTAGTGTATATTCTTTATCCTTTTTTCGATATTCTTCAGATTGTCTAGCACTCTGCTTTGATTTTAGCGTATATTCTTTATCCTTTTTTCGATATTCTTCAGACTGTCTAGCACTCTGCTTAGATTTTAGTGTATATTCTTTATCCTTTTTTCGATATTCTTCAGACTGTCTAGCACTCTGCATTGATTTTAGTGTATACTCTTTGTCTTTTCCTTTGAAGTTAGAGTCTTGCCTTCGTTTCTCCATATAAACTCTCATATATTCTTTTCTTTCTGTAGCTTTTTTCTTGTTTATTTTTATTTCTTTGTTCCTCATCTTTTGATTTTTAGTCACATTTGTACTATTCCGTGTCTTTTCTTCAAGTTTATGCTTTTGATCCTTAAAGTATTTGCCAATAAGTGTTGCATGATTTTCACTGCTTGAATTAGCAAATAAGTCTTCTCTTGCATGTGAATTCCTCATATGGCTTTCAGACACCTTTCTCTTGTAAGTTACAGTTTTCCAAGCATAGTCACATGGAGTGTCAATATGGTTGTCTGCATGATTTTCAATATCAAATATTGAATGATGCTCTGGATTAGATAAGTCAAAGTCTATAGGAAGAATTTCAAACTGCGTGGAAATTGAAATCATCATACTTTCAAACAATGCATATAGAAATGCAACTAGATCATCTAAACAATTGAAAGCAGCTAGTAATGATTTTCCATCCGGAACAGATAATCCATTTAAACCATGTGAATGTGAATCAAATATAAAATATTTACAATCTCTCTTGAACACAGAGCAACAAATTGAACCCATCATTAATAAAACACTTGGAGAATTTTGTAGAGAAGTGTACAACGCTTGGTGAAGAGTATGTAAACTGGTATTGACAAACTGTTCTGTGCAAAGACCTGTCACAATAGCAGATGTTTTCACAACAACTTCTTTGTTTAAAATTGAAACTAATCTTGGAAGTTCATCAAAGCTTAGTAACTTACTCCTGAATTTACCTTCTGCCTTTAATTCACCAATGATCTTATTATATAGACTATCTCCAGCTAAAAGAATGTTGTCTAGATCTGTACTACAAGCAATGTCTGAGTATGCTGCATATATTAATGAACAAAGTGCATTTGCAGTACATTGGCATCCTCTGGACTCATTGCTAAATACTTCTGAACCTTGGTGAAAAGATCCCAGTTCAAATTTGACAGAGTTAAATGGACCATTAGAAGGCTTCCATAGCACTGTTTCAGTTTGTTCCATTAAAGGAAATGCTGTATACATAATTTTTTCATCAACTTGAGTAGAGCTTGAAAATACACTGTCTGTAAATTCTATGGGTGAATGTATTTTGGTATTTTGTCCTAGTTGTCTGTTAGTATTGTCATTTGAACTTTGCAAAACTTCAATATTTTGTTCTGGTTGTTTTCTGTAAATATCTTTGTCATTTCTACTTTGTAATACTGAGTTCATATCTTTGTCATTTCTACTTTGTAAAACTGAAGCATCAGATGTCACACTGAGGCAGGTCATACCCACATCTGAAGAACTAGATGACCCTGGGCCAGATGATACACTGGGGCAGGTCATACCCACATCTGACAAAATAATTGACCCTGGCACAGATGTCCCCATCGCTACAAGCGATTGGGGCTTAGATCCTCCACGATCTATGAGGGGGGTCAGGCCCACATCTGAGATAAGTAACCCAGGGCTACTACCATTAGCCCTCACCATGGTCTTTGCCAATGACCTCTTCCATGTCTTCTTGCGTGGCATACCTCAACCTGAAAGATACAAAAGCAGGTGTCTGCTTTAAAAGGAAAAGTAGAAACGGTATTATCTTTAAATAATTCAAAATCTTGCCTATACTTAATGAATTTTTGTAAAACAGACAGATTTTCTTTCCTCGCTTGATCACAGTAATTGGACAAGGAAATCGCCCCA
This sequence comes from Lucinisca nassula, assembly GCA_963580285.1. Taxonomy (NCBI): domain Eukaryota; kingdom Metazoa; phylum Mollusca; class Bivalvia; order Lucinida; family Lucinidae; genus Lucinisca; species Lucinisca nassula. The sequence continues at coordinate 117,203,136 of OY757019.1, forward strand.
AAAACAAATGATAATCCTCTAGACTTTTATCATTCTGTATAGTTTGGGCCAAGCATTTTTAATAGGAGACTTCAATGTGAGACTTCAATGTGTGCGCCTGATGCTCCGTCTTTGGTCGAATCCCTCGGAGTCTAACTGTTGGTTTTCTTTTGCTCCAGCAATTCTGTTGTTGTATGCTGTTGAGTCCTCAACCTTGTTTCATCTCTGTAGTTTTTTATTTGTATGTTCTCGGAGATGTTGCACTGATGAGTTAGGAAGCTTTCATGCAGACTAAACAAAATTAGTGTATACCGCGACAGAGGTAAGGGTGAGGATTATGGCCATGTAAAATCGATTTAAGCCCCACCCCGTGGAATTCTTTCCACTGACCATTCCAAGGCGGTTCTTCTGTGGCGGTTTATTTATGTTGTTGTTTGTTACTTACTGTGTGTATCACTTGTGTCTTTTTATTTTGGATGGCCATATGGCCATTTTGTGGGAAAGTAACTGTCCTTATGGCCTTCCTTTGTTTAGGTTTCCATTATGGTCTGGTCACTTCATATTTGTGTTTCTTTCCATTTTGCGTCTTTGATGGGTGGAGTAAGTTAAGTGTATCGACTCCTGATCTTTGTTTTACTCCTACTTTAAAAGCCAACTAAACTGTGTAAACAACAGCAACAGATGATGGTGAAAGTTGGGGCCCTGAAAAAATGGTTTTAACCCTTCCTCACATTCATTATTACTTTACATCCCAAAGTTGTTCTTTCATTGCAGTTTCATTTCATTTATTTTCATTTTTTATATCTTTTAATTTTCTAACACTTATGACTGTGTGCCCAAATTATTTAATTTAGTAAAAGTTACCGAGTTACCACCTGTTTGGGAAAAAAACTACTTTTCCCAAAGCTTACTAAGAATTAGAGAGAATTTAATTCTATGTAATGTTGGTTAGTGCCTGAAGTTCTGTCTCTGGTCGGGTCCATCGGAGTCTAAATGTTGGTTTTCTTTTGCTCCAGCATTTCAGTGATTCCTTGCTGTCGAATCCTCACCGTTGTTTCATCTCTGTGGTTCTTTGATTTTTGTGTTCACAGCAATGTTGCACTGATGAGTTGGGAGGCATTCATGAGGACTGAACAAATTGTCAAAATTGCTATGGAAATAAGTGTGAAGATTGTGACAACGTAAAATCGATTTAAGCCCCCAGTGGAATTTGTTTTACTGACTGTTCCAAGATGGTTCTTCTGTCCCGGTTCATTTTTGTTATGGTTTGTCTTTGAGTGTTTGTATCGCTTATATTATTTTGTTTTGGATAGCCAATTGGCCATTTTGTGGGAAAGTAACTGTCCTTTTTGGCTTTCCACTATTGATGTTTCCATTAGGGTCTGGTTGTTTCATGTTTGTGTTTCTTTCCCTTTGGTGTCTCTGATCGGAGCTGTGGCTTAATTGCATCAATTCCTGATCATTACTTTCACTTCTATTTTGTTTGTTTCGTTTACCACCCAGTCAACACAATCTAGGTTATTTTTTAGCCAGTAAGGTTACCTAACCACACTATCAGGGCACCCTCACACGTAAGATATTCACCAATATAGTGCATATTCTTTGGCCAGAAACTGACAACTACCTTTATTAAATAAGCACAAGGCAGGTAATGACCTTATAATAGATTTCATGATCGATCTTCCAGCAATGAATGTTCCTAACCCTAGCAGGTATCCAATCTGCGACCTCCTGATCACAAGTTAGACAGGCATCCTACTGAGCTACCAAGGCCAGAAGGGAAAGAGCTACTAAATTGGCCTGTACCCTATGATTTTATTGTTTGTTAAGAAGTGTCTTTTTGTCTTTCCCTTTGACTTTAAGGATAAGCTCTGGGTTCTGTTTCAATCAGTTCCTGTTTGAATCAGTTCCTGAAGTATCTTTCAACATCAGTTTTATTACTTTTCTAGTAGTTCTCCGGACAAGCATTGATTAAAAAAAAAAAGTATAGTTGTTAAAAAAACAGGTATTTACTGTTCTTTGATACTGCAATACCTCTTGATGGCATCTATCATTTTTGCTTATTACTTCAAAAGTTTTTTGGTTTTTAGAGTATAAGTAACCTAACCTCTGACCTCAAACACAATAGCATAAAACATTATTGGCAAGTCCAAATTATCAGCATGCAATATCAAGGATTTTCATGTTGATAATTGTACTTTGTCTTCATTCTTTTGGGCACTGTATTATACAAACTATTCTTCTATCAAACAAAAGGTGTGATTCACTCTGATTTTGCCAATACCATTTACCTATTACTTTTTACTATCATTAACAAAACAATCATTCATTTACCTTGAAATACAGTGATGAGCTGTAACTTGTTTTAAGCACAGTTTTCCACTATTATACACAACACTAAGTCACTAAGTCACAAACACTGTCTATATATCAGTCACTAAGTCACAAATACTGTCTATCTATCACTTTGTCAATTATTTTTTCTTTTCAGAAATCTTGTTGATACTACAAAAAAGGAAAGCTGTATTAGACAAATTTACTGTAAAAAACAAACCAATTTTTTTTAAGAATCTGAAAAAATTACTGTTTCAATAAATTAAGAAACAAGATGTGTTTGTGAAACACGGATGCCCCCAGACAGTGCATGTTAAATATGAAAGCAGTTTCACTAAGCAATCGAATGGTATGGCCAATGTTCAAGTCTTAAAAAAGTAGGTCAAGGTCATGAGGTCAAAAATTATGGGATCGTTGGAAAGGTCTTTTGACATAGAATGCACATGTGAAATATGAAAGCCCTATCACTTACCAATCGAAAGTTATGGCCAATGTTAAAGTTTTTAAAAAATAGGTCAAATGTCAAGGTCAAGGTAAAAAAATACGGTACCTATGGAAAGATATTGTGATAGAGAATGCACATGTGAAATATGAAAGACCTATCACTTACCAATCCAAAGTTATGGACTGTGTTAAAGTTTTTAAAAAGTAGATCAAATGTCATGGTCAAGGTCATGAGGTCAAAAATTATGATACCACTGGAAAGGTCTTGTGACAAGGAATACACATGTGAAATATTAAAAGCCCTACGACTTACCAATCGAAAGTTATGGCCAATGTTAAAGTTTTTTTTAAAAGTAGGTCAAATGTCAATGTCACAAGGTCAAAAATTATGGTAACACTAGAAAGGTCTTGTGACAAGGAATGCACATGTGAAATATGAAACCCTATCACTTACCAATCAAAAGTTATGGCCAATGTTAAAGTTTTTAAAAAGTAGGTGAAACGTCAAGGTCAAGGTCATGAAGTCAAAAATTATGGTACCACTGGAAAGGTCTTGTGACAAGGAATGCACGTGTGAAATACGAGCTATGTAAGCTATATCAATTACCATTCAAACATTATGCCCAATGTTAAAGTTTTTGTGAATGTTAAAAGTTTTTTTTTTAAAAGAAGTAGATCAAATGACAAGGTCAAGAGGTAAAAAATTATGGTATCACTGGAACGGTCTTGCTACATGGAATAGACATGTGAAATATGAAAGTCCTATCACTAACCAATCAAACTTTATGGCTAATCTTAAAGTTTTTAAAAAGGAGGTCAAAAGAAGGTCAGATGTCAAGGTAACGGTCACAAGGTCCAAATTTATGGTATCTCTTGAAAGGTATTGTGACAAGGAATGCACATGTGAAAGAAGAAAGCCCTATAAGTTACCATTCAAAAGTTATGCCCAATGTTCAGGTTTTTGCGGACAGACAAACAGACAGACAGTCCAAAACTATATGCCCCCAGAATCTTTGATTACGGAGGCATAAAAATGAAGTAATTTAAAATACTGATTAGCTGAACATCAGTACACTTATTGCAGTTTTAAACTCAAATCTATAAAGGTATTTAAAATTAAATTCATGAAGAATTATCATTATATTTAAATATAAAGTGGATTTGATTTGTGTATGGCTGATAAAATTGATTAAACTGCATTCATTCAACAATTAAAAAGGTGACTAAGTATTATAAAATGCTTCCCTACCGGGAGCATAAGTCATGATCAGCAAGGCGGTTTTACTCCAGGAAGAGACCCTCTATGCACAGATGAAGGTATTAAAAAAGAGTGTTTATTTAATGTATCTTTAAAACCAACTAGATCTATTACTAAAAGTGATCTATCAATAAAAGTGATTAATATCAAACAAAAATGTCTACAGACAAATTGAATTATGCTATATACTTCTTCTGCTCAGTTTTGTTGCAGAGATTATAAAATTTCAATTGCTACAGTTTTAGTTTTTACAATTTCATTCATACAACTAACATTATCCATATAAGACTGGAATGCCATGCCAAACAACCTTCATCTTTCTTACCTGGTACGTCTGCGATTACCCCTTTTGTGGATAACCATTGTTCATAACTTTTTTCAGATGAACATGGTTTGTTAGTTAATTTTGGGGAGCTGATGGGAGCTGTGGGTTTCCTGATCATTGCCCCCACTTCTATTTTATGGCCAAGCCAACACTATTTAGTTAATTTTTGAGCCAGTTAGTTTGGTTTAAACATTATTTATTTTGATTTGTCAAGCATTTACAAGTTCATACATAGACAGAATACAATTGTACATGCAAACAGGATTTGAAAACAAGCATTCAAGCCAGTTAGTTTAACTAACCACACTTTCGAGACAGGCTTATACGTAAGTGGTTAACCAGTACATTGCACAGTCTTTCACCAAAGTTGATAACCGCCCTTCTTGAATCAGCAGAAGGGAATGACCAGAGAAAAGATTTCCTGATTGATAGCCATTTTAGAATGTTGCCAACGTCAGCAGGTATGGAACCCTTAACTTCTTGATCACCAGTCAGGAAAGCATCCAGCAGAGCTACCAGTCTGGCTTAGATGAATAAAAATTTTAAGACGAACAATCGTTATATTCTTTAGCTAGAATAAACAATGTCCTGGGTACGACTATAAATGACACCAATATTACTCTTCACCATGCTGGAAACTATGTATCTTCATGCCTGGAATAAAAAAAAAACTAATAGTGTCAATGTTAATAAAATACTTATTATCATTAACTACACATGTACAACAATGTATTGTTTATTTGTATTACCATGCATACATCAAAATGCTCTATAAAGGCTTGGGAGATTTTCAATGATGGTAAACCATGTAAAAGTCTCTATTAATGATTCAATTTTCTCTAAAGTATTTTTATACATTCTGATGTCTAAAAAAACTATACCAATTAACTTAATTGAATTAAGTGCCCCTAGAGGGGAGTCACTTTTACCCCAGTGCTATAATTTGAACAATCTTAGATGAGGTGCACTATATGAAACTTCATACTAAATACCAAAGACATGAGCCTTGTGGTTTCAGAGAAGAAGATTTAAAGGTTTTCCCTATGTAAGTCTTTGTAACGGGACCATTTCTGGCACAAAGGCTATCATTTGAACAATCTTTGTAGAGGTCCACTAGATGAAGCTACACACCAAATATTCCTTGTGGTTTCAGAGGAGAAGATTTTTTTAAGATTTTTCCTATATAAGTTAATGTAAAACTAAAGGGTCCCAGGGGGGGGGGGGGGGGCATTTTTGGCCCCAGGGCTAGAATTTGAACAATCTTGATAGAGGTCCACAAGACAAAGCTTCATACCAAATATCAAACAACTGAGCATTCTGGTCTAAGACAAGAAGAATTTTAAAGGTTTCCCCTATGCAAGTCTATGTAAAAACAAAGGGCCAACAGGGCAGGGGCGTTTTTGGCCCCAAGGCTATAATTTTAACAATCCTGGTAGAGGTCCACTAGATGAAGCTACACATCAAATATCAAAGACCTAGGCCTTGGGTTTTCAGAGGAGAGGATTTTTTAAGATTGTTCCTATATAAATCAATGTAAAACCAAAGGGTCCCAGGGTGGGGGCATTTTTGGCCCCAGGGCTATAATTTGAACAATCTTGGTAGAGGTCCACAAGACAAAGCTTTCTTACCATACATGTATATCAAACACCTGAGCCTTCTGGTTTCTGAAAAGAAGATTTTTAAAGGTTTTCCCTATATAAGTCTATGTAAAACCAAAAGGCCCTGGGGCCGAGGCATTTTTGGCCCCAGTGCTACAAGTTGAACAATCTTGATAAAGGTCATCAAGACGAAGCTTCATACCAAATATCAAACACCTGAGCCTTCTGGTTTCAGACAAGAAGTTTTTAAATGTTTTCCCTATGTTACTCTATGTAAAACAGACGTGCCCAGGGGCGGGGGTACTTTTTGCCCCAGGGCTATAATTTAAACAATCTTGGTAGAGGTCCACTGGATGAAGCTACACACCAAATATCAAAACCCTGGTCTTTGCAGTTTTAGAGGAGAAGACTTTTAAAGATTTTTCCTATATAACTCTATGTAAAACCAAAGGGCCCCGAGGCGGGGGGGGGGGGGGGGGGGGGGCATTTTTGGCCCCAGAGCTATAATTTGGACAATGTTGATAGAGGTCCACTAGATGAAGCTTCATACCAAATATGAAAGACCTGGGCCTTGAGGTTTCAGAGAAGAAGATTTTTAAAGATTTTTCCTAAGTCTATGTAAAACCAAAGGACCCCAGGGCGGGGGCATTTTTGGCCCCAGGGTTATAATTTGAACAATCTTGATAAAGGACCACAAGACAAAGCTTCATAGTATATATCAAACACCTGAGCCTTCTGGTTTCAGACAAGAAGACTTTCAAAGGTTTTCCCTATGTAAGTCTATGTAAAACTAAAGTGGCCTGGGGTGGGGGCATTTTTTGCCCCACGGCTATAATTTAAACGATCTTGGTAGACGTCCACTAAATAAAGCTACGCAACAAATATCAAAGACCTGGGCCTTGCAGTTTCAGAAAAGATTTTTTAAGATTGTTCCTATATAAGTCAATGTAAAAGCAAAGGGCCCCAGGGCGGGGGAATTTTTGGCCCAAGAGCTATAATTTGAATAATCTTGATAGAGGTCCACTAGATGAAGCTTCACACCAAATATCAAAGACCTAGGCCTTGCGGTTTCAGAGAAGAAGATTTTTTCAGATTTTTCCTATATAAGCCAATGTAAAATCAAAAAGGGCCCTGGGTCCGGGTCATTTTTGGTACAAGGGCTAATTTGAACAATCTTGGTAGAGGTCCACTAGATGAAGCTACACACCAAATATCAAAGACCTCGGCCTTGTGGTTTCTGAGAAGAAGATTTTTTAAAGATTTTTCCTATATAAGTCAATGTAAAACTAAAGGGGTCCGGGCCAGGGGCATTTCTTGGTTTTTCCTATATAAACCCATGTAAAACCAAAGGGCCCCGGGGCGGGGGCATTTTTGGCCCCAGCACTATAATTTGAACAATCTTGGTAGGGGTCCACTAGATGAAGCTTCATACCAAATATAAAAGACCTGGGCTTTGCGGTTTCAGAGAAGAAGATTTTTAAAGATTTTCCTATATAAGCCCATGTAAAACCAAAGGGCCCCGGAGTGGGGGCATTTATCGCTCCAGGGCTATAATTTGAACAATCTTGGTAGAGGTCCGCTAGATGAAGCTACACATCAAATATCAAAGACCACGGCCTTGTGGTTTCTGAGAAGAAGATTTTTTTAAGATTTTTCCTATATAAGTCAATGTAAAACTAAAGAGGTCCGGACCAGGGGCATTTCTTGGTCCCAGGACTATAATTAGAACAATTATGATAGAGGTCCACTAGATGAAGCTTCATACCAAATATCAAAGACCTAGGCTATGTGGTTTCAGAGAAGAAGATTTTTAAAGATTTTCCATATATTAGCCTATGTAAAACCAAAGGGCCCCGGGGCGGGGGCATTTTGGGCCCCAGCACTATAATTTGAACAATTTTCGTAGGGGTCCACTAGATGAAACTTCATACCAAATATCAAAGACCTGGGCCTGGTGGTTTCAGAGAAGAAGATTTTTAAAGTTTTTCCCTATGTAAGTCTATGTAAAACCAAAGGGCCCCAGAGCGGGGGCATTTTTGGCCCCAGGGCAATAATTTGAACAATCTCGATAAAGGTCATCAAGACAAAGCTTCATTCCAAATATCAAACACCTGAGCCTCATGGTTTCAGACAAGAAGATTTTTTAAGGTTTTCCATATATAAGTCTGTGTAAAACCAAAAGGCCCAGGAGCAGGGGCATTTTTGGCCCAAGGGCTATAATTTTAACAATCTTGGTAGAGGTCCACTAGCTGAAGCTTCATACCAAATATCAAACACCTAGGCCTTGTGGTTTCAGTGAAGAGGATTTTTAAAGATTTTCCCTATATAAGTCTATGAGTCTATGTAAAACCAAAGGGCCCCGGTGCAGGGGTATTTTTGGCCCCATGGCTATAATTTGAACAATCTTGGTAGAGGTCCACAAGATAGAGCTTCATACCAAATATCAAAGACCTTGGCCTTGCAGTTTCAGAGAAGAAGATTTTTAAAGATTTTCCCTATATAAGCCTATGCAAAACCAAAGGGCCCTGGGGCGGGGGCATTTTTGGCCCCAGCACTATAATTTGAACAATCTTGGTAGGGGTCCACTAGATGAAGCTTCATACCAAATATCAAAGACCTGGGTCTTGCGGTTTCAGAGAAGAAGATTTTTTCAGCTTTTTCCTATATAAGCCCATGTAAAACCAAAGGGCCCCGGGGCGGGGGCATTTTTGGCCCCAGCACTATAATTTGAACAATCTTGGTAGGGGTCCACTAGATGAAGCTTCATACCAAATATCAAAGACCTGGGCCTTGTGGATTCAGAGAAGAAGATTTTTAAAGATTTTCCCTATGTAAGCCCATGTAAAACCAAAGGGCCCCAGGGCGGGGGCATTTTTGGCCCCAGCACTATAATTTGAACAATCTTGGTAGGGGTCCACTAGATGAAGCTTCATACCAAATATGAAAGACCTGGGCCTTGCGGTTTCAGAGAAGAAGATTTTTAAAGATTTTCCCTATATAAGCCCATGTAAAACCAAAGGGCCCCGGAGTGGGGGCATTTATCGCCCCAGGGCTATAATTTGAACAATCTTGGTAGGGGTCCACTAGATGAAGCTTCATACCAAATATCAAAGACCTGGGCCTTGCGGATTCAGAGAAGAAGATTTTTAAAGATTTTCCCTATGTAAGCCCATGTAAAACCAAAGGGCCCCGGGACGGGGGCATTTTTGGCCCCAGCAGTATAATTTGAACAATCTTGGTAGGGGTCCACTAGATGAAGCTTCATACCAAATATGAAAGACCTGGGCCTTGCGGTTTCAGAGAAGAAGATTTTTTTAATTTTCGGTTAAAAAAATCTATTTTTGGCTCCTGTGACCTTGATGTGAAACGGACCGGAACCATTTGAACAACTTTGTAAGGGGACCACCTAAGGATCATTCCTGTGAAGTTTGGTCAAAATCCGATCAGTGGTTGAGGAGGAGATGTCATTTGAAGAAATTGTTTACGCACGGATGGACGCACGCACGCACGGACGGACGCACGACGGACGAAAAGTGATCCCAAAAGCTCACCTCGTCACTACGTGACGGTGAGCTAAAAACACGCAGTTGCTACGATTTATTCTCACACTTCTAGCCAAATAGTGCCACATCATAAAAATAAGGCTGTGTTAGGATAACAGCAGATATAATGTAAACCCAGATCAGAAAAGAAGCATTCTATACAGCCAAGTTTATGATTTCAAATTCATACGTACATGTACGTGACACTAGCTCATAATTTTGTGAACAAATACATAGGGGAAGCATCCTTACTAAGTCTGACTTCCTGTAATTGTTAAAATGATTGCATTTTGAGGAATTACAGACATTTTTGTCACCAGTAAACATCGAAACACTCTTTTACCGAGCGATAAAAAGTAGGATCATGTAGTCACGAAAATACATGGCATTGGTAATTCGTCAATTATATCGTCTTGGCCGTAACGCTTGTTTACCTAAATGTGATATTTTACCGACAAATGTTAATCCGTTGATGGTTCATGCTTACATCAATCAGTAAACTAATTAATTGTAATCCGTAATAACACAGGGATAAGCGCGGCGAGATTAAACAAGAGGGCCATGATGGCCCTGGATCGCTCACCTGATCCATAGAGTAACAAGTGGGACCCGGGGAGGGCCATTATTAACCCCAGGGCTATAATTTGCATAATGTTCAGAGACGTCTAAAAAGGTGAAGCTTCATACCAAATATCAACAAAGGCTATAATTTGAACAATCTTGGCAAAGGTCCACTAGATATGCTACATACCAAATATCAAAGACCTGGGCCTTGCGGTTTCAGAGAAGAAGATTTTTATTAAAGATATTCCCTACATAAGCCTATATAAAACCAAATGGCTCCAGGGCGGGGGCATTTTTGGCCTCAGGGCTATAATTCAAACCATATTGATAGAGGTCCAGTAGAGGAAGCTTCACACCAAATATCGAAGACCTGGGCTTTGCTGTTTCAGAAGAAGATTTTTAAGGAATATCTCTATACAAGTCTATGTAAAACCAAAGGGCCCCAGGTCGGGGGCAGTTTTGGCCCTAGCACTATAATTTGAACAATCTTGGTAGGGGTCCACTAGATGGAACTTCATACCAAATAGCAAAGACCTGGCCCTTGGGGTTTCCGAGAAGAAGATTTTCCCCATATAAGCCCATGTAAAACCATAGGGCCCCAGGGCGGTGGCATTTTTAGCCGAGCACTATAAATTTGAACAATCTTGGTAGGAGTCCACTAGATGAAGCTTCATACCAAATAGCAAAGACCTGGGCCTTGTGGTTTCAGAGAAGAAGATTTTTAAAGATTTTCCCTATATAAGCCCATTTAAAACAAAAGGGCCCCGGAGTGGGGGGGGGGGGGGAAGAAGGACCATGGATGTGTGGGATGAAGCTTCATACCAAATATCAAAGACATGGGCCTTACGGTTTCAGAGAAGAAAATTTTTAAACGTTTTCCCTATATAAGCCCATGTAAAACCAAAGGGGCCCGGAGCGGGGGCATATTTGACCCCAGCACTATAATTTGAACAATCTTGGTAGGGGTCCCCTAGATGAAGCTTCATACCAAATATCAAAGACCTGGGCCTTACGGTTTCAGAGAAGAAGATTTTTAAAGCTCTTCCCTATATAAGCCCATGTAAAACCAAAGGGCCCTGGAGCGGGGGCATTTTTGGCCCCAGCACTATAATTTGAACAATCTTGGTAGGGGTCCACTAGATGAAGCTTCATACCAAATATCAAAGACCTGAGCCTTGCGGTTTCAGAGAAGAAGATTTTTAAAGATTTTCCCTATATAAGCCCATTTAAAACCAAAGGGCCCCGGAGCGGGGGCATTTTTGGCTCCAGCACTATAATTTGAACACTCTTGGTAGGGGTCCACTAGATGAAGCTTCATACCAAATATCAAAGACCTGGGCCTTACGGTTTCAGAGAAGAAAATTTTTAAAGATTTTCCCATTATAAGCCCATGTAAAACCAAAGGGCCCCGGAGCGGGGGCATTTTTGACTCCAGCACTATAATTTGAACAATCTTGGTAGGGGTCCACTAGATAAAGCTTCATACCAAATATCAAAGACCTGGGCCTTACGGTTTCAGAGAAGAAGATTTTTCAAGATTTTCCCTATATAAGCCCATGTAAAACCAAAGGGCCCCGGAGCGGGGGCATTTTTGGCCCCAGCACTATAATTTTAACAATCTTGGTAGGGGTCCACCTGATGAAGCTTCATACCAAATATCAAAGACCTGGGCCTTGTGGTTTCAGAGAAGAAGATTTTTTAAGTTTTTGGTGAAAAAAAACTGTTTTTGGCTCCTATGACCTAGATGTGCAACGGACCGGAACCATTTGAACAACTTTGAAAGGGGACCACCTAAGGATCATTCCTGTGAAGTTTGGTCAAAATCTGATCAGTGGTTTAGAAGGAGATGTCGTTTAAAGAATTGTTTACGGACGCACGCACGGACGCACGCACGACGGACGAAAAGTGATCCCAAAAGCTCACCTCGTCACTACGTGACGGTGAGCTAAAAAGTACGGTCATTATTAACACGTGCCGCAAACCGACCACTTGCAAAAATACCTGTCAATATGTGGCATGTGTGCTTTCAACACAAAAGGCAGCGCCACATTTTATCTTTTACTGGTATTGTATAAGCGACCTAAATTAGCTTCTGATTTTACCGCTTCTGTAATTTTGGACGCGTGTCGCAATAAAAACATGCGTACATAAGAATCGGCGATAGTGAATTTTAAGCGTACAACGGCAAAAAGTTGGCGTAAAATACGCAGAATCCTGAGTTTTCGAGCTCTGGCTTTAAGGACTTGCTGTAATTCACTTAAAGTTTTTACAAATTTGTTTCACAATCCAGCAAGGAGTTCAAAAGGTGCAAATGGAATGGCAAACAGTGTAGACCCTGATCAGGCTGCTCCTTCAGGAGGCCTCATGCTTTACTACAACTGCAACTACTAAAATGACGATGATAATGATTTCGTGTTAAACGACGCGTCAGCCCTCTTTGTGGGTCATAAGTGTTAAACTGTTAATGGTTAAACGGCATGAAGAATTATGAGGATATTAAAAGTAAAACAAGATGTGTTTGTGAAACACAAACATGTCCCAGGGCATGGTCATTTTTTATTCAAAGTTGCTCACAGTTCAAGATTTTTATTTGTGTGGGAAGCCCTTGACAAAAGAAACTTGCATGCCAAATATGAAAGCTCTATCTTAAACGGTTCAAAAGTTATGAACAATAATATTTTTTCTTTAAAGTAGGTCAAGGTCACAGGTCAAAAAAATTTGCATAAATGTAAAGCTCTTGTCACAAGGAACCTACATGCCAAATATTAAGGCTCTATCTTAAACGGTTCAAAAGTTATGAACAATTTTATTTTTTCTTTTAAGTAGGTCAAAGGTCAAGGTCATGGTCCAATCATTTTGCGTGAATGAAAAGCTCTAATCACAGGGAACCTACATGCCAAATAGGAAAGCTCTATCCAAAACGGTTTGAAAGTTATGTCCAAAAATGTTTATTTTTTTAAGTAGGTCAAAGGTCAAGGTCACAGGTCAAAATTTTTGCATGAATGTTAAGCGTTTGTCACAAGGAACCTACATGCTAAATATGAAGGCTGTATCTCAAACGGTTCAAAAGTTATGACCAATGTTAACTTTTTCTTTTATGTAGGTCAAAGGTCAAGGTCACAGGTGAAATTTTTTTGAGTGAATGTAAAGCTCTTGTCACAAGGAACCTACATGCAAAATATGAAGGCTCTATCTCAAACCTAGTGGTGGGCAATCGGTTTCAAATCACAATCGATTATCGGTTTATAATCGGAAGAGAAAACCAACTAGCTATCGATTGCATAATCGGTTTCTCTTTTATGTTAAAATTTGAGTACATGCATGTTTAAATGCCTTTTGTATTTTTGTTTATATATGCATACCGCTTACTGTATGTTAGAGATTTTTCTGGACATTATGTTCAAAAAATAAAGGAAAAACATGGACACAGAACTCTTTGTTTTATTTCCTAATATCCTTAAAATAATTCAGTGAAATGAGAAATTTGAATGAGTGATGATTTATATTGAAAGGAATGGTTTATTATTCAGTCATTATGCTGTTTGTTTCTGAAAGAGATATCATAATGACTAGTAATGACTAAATGTTTTTACAATGAAACAATATTTGTGCACAACTTCAGACTAGAAACAACACCTTATGACGGTGCAGACCTGAGCACCGAATGACTAGAAGACTGACCACTTTAGTTGAGTGATTAGTCTGTTTAATCTCTCAAAAATTCTAATTTAAGGAGAATGTATACATCTGCAACAGAGGCAGCTATGTCAAATATGTTTTTGGCCTATCTTGTCTAGGAGCAAATTCTTTCCTTTTAGTGAAGACCCCTTTCCAAAAGGGGTTCGACATGCTTAAATCAAACAGAAAGTCACAAAAGTTGCCAGCCTTTTAAAATAGCAGCAAAGTTTCGGCCACCTGGGTAGGAATAAATTTCCTTTTCATTTCTTGGTTGCTGTGTTTCGTCTGCCATATTATTACCAAAACAAAGCGTGCTTTATTAGACCGCGTACCGTATTCGGGTGTGTATTACTCGCATTTACGTACTACCCGCACCCCTTTTTTCCAAAATCTGAGGGAAAACTGTTATTCTGTTGTATTACCCGCATGAAACATTTGCTGAAATTTTGGTTGATGCGTAAGTGAGAAAAAGTAAGAATTTGGTCAGTTTTTGTAACACACATTGGAACGCTCGGTCGTCTTCAAAAGGCGGGAAAATGCACGTGCGTGCGAGTATCACCAGAAAGCATGTACTTTACATTAAAATGTTGAAAAAAATTTACCTGTTCACCTTTGTTATTCATTTATTAACCCAAATATGCCCGGGGCCCTTTTTTGGGACATCGGCAAACAGTGCAGTCCCAGATCAGACACCTCAGGAAGACGCCGCAGACGTCTGATTTGGATTTACACTGTTTGATGATTTATAACGGTTCAATTATGACACTATTGTTAATCTCTGTCATATAATTGCCACCCTGCGGTGCGTGTCGATAAGGTGTGAAAATATGGTCAAGTTATGTCTCTAATTTGCGTTTATTACCCGATCATAAAATTTAATCCGCAATCAATGTGAAAATTATTTAATTGCTCCTGAGACGAATTGCGACGACTATTCTACTATCTCGTGAACGGTTATGTTTTGGCGCCAAATAGAAGACGCTTTGCGAGAAAAGTTGAACGCTTTAATTTGTGTTAACACATCTGTATGCTGTTGTTGGTTATTGACACGGAGCTTACGGAAAAGCCCTCTTTTCCACAACCGTTTTGCGATCGAGATTTTTTTTTACCGTTTCCAAACCCTTTTTTTTTTTTTTATGAAAGATACGCCCCATTAAGATAAAACAATAGGCACGTGTGGGGTTGCTGGGTCCGATGACGTCATTTACCGATCGCGTGCAGAAAAAAACTGTAGCAGTGGTTTGTGGGCGGCGGTTTGGATGCCGGAAAACTTTGATGTTCGCATTGAACTTGCTTGTTTATTTCGTTTAAATTCAGAGTTTTAGGAATAATACTCACAAAATCGGACTTGCTAGTAATGGAGATTTTTATATTACTCATGTGTAAGTAAAATTGAGTGGACAATTAAACGTTATTTATGTCGGGAATTGTAAAATGATAGAGCATAACATGAGATGCATCGTATTTTCAGCTGACAAAAGTAAAAATAAAATGGTCCAAAAATAATTCGGGCGGATTACCCAGAACTTGGGCCTGTAATTTGAGGGAAAAAAACTGCGGGTGAAACACGCCCGAATACGGTAATAGAAAAGAGCGACGGAATACCGGAATGCACTAAAACTCGGAATACCAAGTACCAGAACTGACTACAATCGACTAGAGAATTCTCAATCGATTATGGCTATCGGAAGCCAAAACCAACTGACTTTCGACTATAGTCGATCATCGGCCCACCACTACTCAAACCGTTCAAAAGTTATGACCAAAAATGTTTATTTTTTAAGTAGGTCAAAGGTCAAGGTCACAGGTCAAAATTTTTGCATGAATGTAAAGCGTTTGTCACAAGGAACCTACATGCTAAATATGAAGGCTGTATCTCAAACGGTTCAAAAGTTATGACCAATGTTAGCTTTTTCTTTTATGTAGGTCAAAGGTCAAGGTCACAGATAAAATTTTTTGTGTGAATGTAAAGCTCTTGTCAAAAGGAACCTACATGCAAAATATGAAGGCTCTATCTCAAACCGTTCAAAAGTTATGACCAAAATGTTATTTTTTTATTTTAAGTAGGTCAAAGGTCAAGGTCAAGGTCACAGGTCAAAATTTTTTGCATGAATGTAAAGCTTTTGTCACAAGGAACATACATGCTAAATACGAAGGCTGTATCTTTAGTGGTTCAAAAGTTATGACCAATGTTATTTTTTTCTTTTAAGTAGGTCAAAGGTCAAGGTCAAAGATCAAATTTTTTGGCATGAATGTGAAGGTCTTGTCACAAGGAACCTTCAGGCCAAATATGAAAACTCTATCTCAAACGGTTCAAAAGTTATGACCAAAATGTTATTTTTTTACTTTAAGTAGGTCAAAGGTCAAGGTCACAGGTCAAAATTTTTTGCATGAATGTAACGCTTTTGTCACAAGGAACATACATGCTAAATACGAAGGCTGTATCTTTAGTGGTTCAAAAGTTATGACCAATGTTATTTTTTTCTTTTAAGTAGGTCAAAGGTCAAGGTCAAGGTCACAGGTCAAATTTTTTTGCATGAATGTGAAGGTCTTGTCACAAGGAACCTTCAGGCCAAATATGAAAGCTCTATCTCAAACGGTTCAAAAGTTATGGCCAATGTTAAAGTTGTCCACGTACAAACCAACAAACAAACAAACAGACAGGGCAAAAACAATATGTCCCCGCTATCGCTACCGGGGACATAAAAAGTCAGAATGATAATGTTTAAAAATCTGAAACAGTACAACTACTAAAAGACACATAAGTACATACATTTGACATTGAGATATATTCTTCTTTTATCCTCGCCTGCCTCGTTTGCTGCTGTGCATATATATGCTCCTTTATGTTCCTTCATTGATTCAGGTATGACGAGTGAAGGTTGCTAACAAAAGAAAGTACA
This sequence comes from Lucinisca nassula, assembly GCA_963580285.1. NCBI lineage: Eukaryota > Metazoa > Mollusca > Bivalvia > Lucinida > Lucinidae > Lucinisca > Lucinisca nassula. The sequence continues at coordinate 117,219,761 of OY757019.1, forward strand.
AAGTTATATTACAAAACAGACAACACTGTACATTTTATTTCGATTCTATTTTCAGAGAAGAAAAAGGCTCGACATTTGACCTGAATTGATTGTTCCGCAGTCAATTTGTTTTCTTTTGTATGTTCATTTGTTTTGGAGTTTAACAGCCCAGTCAACACTATTTAGATCATTTTTGAGCAAGTCAGTTTACATTTTGGCCAAAATAGTTTTTTTGCATAAATGGGTGCCTTAGGACTCGACGCATTTGGCAAATAAGTTCTACAACTGGATTCTGCCTGGATCATGATTTATTTCAGCATTTTGGATTTTTTTTTGTCAGTTACACCGTTTTTGCGCTGACTTTAAGAAAAAAAGTTGGTGCAAAAACAGTGTAAGTGCACTTATCCCATTTTTGCGCCAAGTTTTTTAATACCTCAAAAATATTGAATCCTGCTGCTTGATATTTCAGAATAAGCATGTAAGTACCATGCAGAATGTATAAAATATGACCTATTACCTACCAAGTGGCTTTAATTTACTGCTTTACCATGTAAAAGGCAAATAAATAAGGTTTGTACACTTACACCGTTTTAGCGCTGGATGCACTTACACCGTTTTTGCACCAAAAAAGTTGAAAAAACACTCTGCGCAGAAATGATGTATCAACCCTTAAATGCTGATTATTTCTTTTCAAATGTCATTTATTCAACAATAAACATCACACACAAATGAAAGAAATCGCCATGAAGTTAAGAAACCAGCTTATAGTATGGTTTTCTATGCCATTCTTTATTAAAACAGTTTTTGTCTCTCCTGAAAAGTTGCCATTTTGCACTTACAACGTTATTGCACTCAGCAGACGAGATTTCATGATCAACCTCCAAAAGAATGTTGCCGACCCCAGCAGGTATCGAACCCGCGTCCTCCTGATCACTAGTGAGACGCACATACGACTGAGCTACCGTGGCTGGCACAGACAATTCCTATGAATTGCCAAATCTGAATTTTTTTTTTTTCAGAAAATGAAAAACAAAATAGAATGAAATCTTGTGCACTAGTTTGCTTGCTGCTTCAAGGGTTGACCATTTTGTACTGAATGAAATCTTCTCTCTTAGCATGAGTCCATCTCACAATTTAGGGATGTCAGGTTGTATAATCTGTAAAATTTATTTTTAACTGTTTTTGCAAACTGTGAAGGCCCATGTCAGAAGCTGCGACCTGCAGTATCTGATCCGGGGTCATGAGCTGGGTTAGAGGGGTTTGTATAAGTGATCAAGTATCTACCCATTAAGTCCATGAGAAGCTCATCCATTCTTTCAACAGTAGATGGTCCATACTATCTAGGACTTTGAAACAAGAGCTGGAATCAGCTGGCACAGCTTGGAAGGAAATGTATCTCAGGCTGTGACCATGAGGTCATGGACAGGGTGGGAGTATTGCTAAATAAAACTGGAGAACTTTATCTTGATCTTCAGGTAAAACTTAACACTCTGCATGCTGAGTATTTTTTTTTTTTGCAGCAGCAGACGACACTTTGAAATATTTTTCTATTTCCCAGAAAACAGGATTTGACATCTCCTACGGAGACAATTTGCATGAGATGTCAAGTCCTGTTTTCTGGGAAAAATGTAGGAGACAATTTGCATGAGATGCCAAGTCCTGTTTTCTGGGAAAAAATAAGAAAAAATATCAACAATTTGTCGTCTGCTGACTTAGCCTAGAGAGTGGTAAAGGTTAAAGCATATATAGCTATCAGCTTAAGCTGATACATTGATGTTTTGTGGAGAAGTGTGTTCAACACCTAATTCACCGATATTTTGCAGTGAAAGTGTGTTCAACACCTAATTCACTGATATTTTGCAGTGAAAGTGTGTTCAACATCTAATACACCAATATTTTGCGCTGAAAGTGTGTTCAACATCTAATACACCGATATTTTGTGCTGAAAGTGTGTTCAACATCTAATACACCGATATTTTGTGCTCAAAGTGTGTTCAACATCTAATACACCGATATTTTGCGCTGAAAGTGTGTTCAACATCTAATACACTGATATTTTGCAGTGAAAGTGTGTTCAACATCTAATACACCGATATTTTGTGCTGAAAGTGTGTTCAACATCTAATACACCGATATTTTGTGCTCAAAGTGTGTTCAACATCTACATGTTGATATCCACAATGTACGCTTTCATGCAGAAATAAAAAAAAAATGAGTACTTTTCAGATGAAACTAGAAATGTGTCAATACAACACAAATGCCCCCGCCCAGGGGTCTACCTCACCCCACCCCAAAAAAACAACAACTCATATTGCAATAACACCTGTCATTGGACAGCATAACTCGCCTGGAAAAGTGTCCTTAAGTCATTGGCATAGATTGGTGTATTGCTGATTAAACCTTTGAAAAATAACTATTACTAAATAGGAACTCAATACATCAAATGGTTTGGAAAATATGAGCTCTTACAAACGTTAACATGTACAAATACCTTAACCTGGGTCTTAAACATTATAAATTTCTAAGTCTGTGACCTTGACCTTGAGGTCACGGGTATGGGTGGGGGTGTTGCTGAAAAAAAACATTGGACCTATATCTATCATCATACTAAATATAAACCAAATCTATTGTATGGTTTGGAAAATATGAGCTCAAGTTCTACCTGGTACAAAAACCTTAACCTGAGTCTACACTTTCATACAAAAGGATGTACATTCGGACGCAAGTACGCACATACCCACGGACGTACGTACGGAAAACCGAAAAACTATATGCCCCCGGCATCATCTGATGCGGGGGCATAAAAAGCACAATATCAGGAGCTATGCTCTCACCTGTAACACCCTACCACCCGAGGGTAAAGTTCCACCCCCAGCCTTCATCCAGGTGATTCTTGGTTTTGGAATACCACCAGCAGCACATTCCAAGGCGACCCTATCTCCCTCTTCTACAGTGCTATCACTGCTCGTCAAGATATCAATAATCTGGGGTTTCTCTGAAGAAGAAAAATTAAGTCCACATGATCACGACAATTGTCGTCTGCTTTGCCATCTGCTGGTTACCATAAAAGTATTTTTTTGCAAACAGTATGGACCCAGATCAGGAGCAGTCTGATCTGGGCCCACACTGTTTGCCTGTATGCAAAAATATTTTTAAAAAAAGTTTGCAAGAAGAGTTAGCAGACATAAGCAGATGACGTTTGTTTGTTTGATTTGAAGTTTAATGTCCCCGTCATTTTGGAGACATTGCTTCCAATTTTGTCAGACTTTTACCTGACATTGAGATGACATGACTTCTCAAGCCCTGGCACCCAATGAAACCAATAGGGTTTATAAGCATGGACGGGTAGACATTTTCAGATGTTGTTTTTCACAGCGGCTTAAGGATTAAGGAGCACATTATATTCAAACACATTTACCCTTGTCCTGCTGAACCCGGATATGCCTTTTCTTTGAAACAATGTAGATCCAGATCAGATGGCTTCTGAAGAAGCCATCTGATCAGGATCTACATTGTTTGTCATTCAGGTTATGAATTTGTTGTAATAATTTGCATCAAGTAATCTGATTGGTTGATAATCGGTAGTGGGTGTGGCATATATGAATATTCAGCAGGACAAGGGTTAAGTTCAGTTGTAAACACAAGTCAGCAATCAGTCCCACTTTATCACAGACGAATTCCACCGAAGGCTATGTCATGCTTGTGTGGACTCTTTTATCAGTTACCCGCTATATAAATTTCATTGTAGCACATTGACCTGATAAACATATGCTATCTCAGGACAAGTGAGCTTTATCAGGTCAACGTGACATTGCACTTCTTAGAACTGGACTGCTGGAAAAAATTGGCAAAAATGTAAGTGTACAATGGGATAAACTGATAAATAGAATACCAGATTCGTGTCATTTGATATCAAGTTTATCAGGCTCGGCTTCGAGAACGCATGTAGAATCGCTCGGCAAGCCTTGCGATTCTACAAGCGTTCTCGAAACCTTGCCTGATAAACTTGATATCGAAAGACATGAACCTGGTATTCTCTATATATTAGGGTGAAAGTTAGGGACAGGGTGGTCTCAAAGGTTTACAGCTTGACGGACGTACGCACGGATGGAAAACTGGACTCCTTTATCACGGCATGCTTAAAACAGGAGCAACAAGAAGTGTAATAGTTGATATGTTAGTGTGACCTATTTAACACTATACATGTAATTCATAGGTTCAAATAAGGCCCTTTTTTCATCCGAAAAGTCATCACGTGAATGAGTCTGTGAAATGAACTGCCCTTTAAACCCCACTTTAAATAGGGAAAACTGGGGTTTATGGGGGTATACATTATTTTTCTAATTTCTGCTCCAAGACAGAGATTATGGGTACTCGTTAGAACTGCCTTAATGAGGCGGTTCTAACGAGCACCCATAACCTATGTTTGCAGTATAAATAAGAAAAATATCACAGATTTTCATCAGAAAAGTAGTCATTTTGGAGAGGTAAAAAAACGCACTATGTCGCACAGGTGTGCTATCGTAATGTTGGTATTTTTATCATTTCTGCAAGAAAACATATGTTGTTGGTACTCATTGGTAGGGCCTCGCCAAGGAGCTTCTAAAGAGTACCCACAACGTAAGTTTTTGTGCAGAAATAACAAAAATAATATGTGGGTACCCTCTCTTATCTGGGGTTTTGACTATTTCGACTTCTGTAGACTGCAAACTCTTGCACTCTACTTTAAGGGGAATGGGAACACCTGGCAGATTTTTTCGCCATTTTTCAAAGGGAGACAACTTTCAGAACTTCCTGTTCACTTCCTATAAGCCTTGTCCCACTGAAAAAGTGCTATACTCTTAAAGGAGAGAATCTGCTCATCAGGAGCAAATTCTTTCCGTTAAGAGTTGACCCCTATTGACATGGGAGGCAAAAACATTTGTGCAGGAGTTGCCTCCCCTGAAGGTGTACCCATTCCCCTTAAATTGGTGTCAAATACACTTCTTGAAAAGGCATTCCATAAAAATACTAACAGTTCGGACATGATGAGGTCTTGCTGCAATTCTCCTAAAATTTTAACAAATTTGTTTCATGATCCAGCAAAGAGTCCAAAAGATGCAGACGGAATGGCAAATATTGTAAACCCTGATCAAACTGCTCCTTCAGGACCAGTCTGATCTGGGTCTGCACTGTTTGCTTATCCCTATCTGTCCAAATACTTAGGATCATTACTGTATTATCAGGCCTCATACTGACCAAGCTTTTCAAAGCCTGAAAGACCTGATTTTGCAGCCTTAACCCTCATCCTGCTGTACATGACAACCATAACCTTTGCAAACAGTGTAGATCCAGATCAGATGGCTTCTGAAGAAGCCATCTGATCAGGATCTACACTGTTTGTAATGCAGTTTGTGACTTGAATACATTATATCAAATTATGTGATTGGTAAATAGGCAGAAATGGGTGTAGCAAAATAATTTTATTCAGACGATAAGTGTTCATTAGTCATTTTAAACAGAATATAGGAGGAAGAATCAAATCTAAAAAGCCTGAAATCAAGAAAAAATCAAAAAACAATCAACCCCGCAAAGCCTGAAATCCTGCATATGCCTGAAAAATATGAGGCCTGTATTATGCGTATTTGAGCAGATGTACCATATTTTACTGTACACCTTTCGACATACAGGCCTGAGCAGATATTGTAAACCAAGATGACACATCACAGAATTTGGTGTCTCAGCAGGGCCTACACTGTTTGCCATTCATCCAGCTATTTCAGGCCTCATACTGACCACGCTTTTCCGTGCCTGAAAGGCCCGATTTTGCAGCTTCAACCCTTATCCTACAAGACACAACTACATTACCTTTGCAAACAGTGTAGCTCCTGATCAGATGGCTTCTTCAGAAGCCATCTGATCAGGATCTACACTGTTTGTAATGGAGTTTGTGAAAATATTAAGTGATTTGGTTGACTTATAGTCAGAAATAGGAGTTAAATAGTTTTTTAAACAGACTATATATACACAAAAATCAGAATCTAAAAGCCTGAAATCAAGAAAAAAATCAAGCTCTTTAAGCCTGAAATCCTGCAAATGCCTGAAAAATATGAGGCCTGCTATTTCTAGATATAAAATCAGTTGGTAAACTGTACTTGTTCATCTTTAGAACAAGTATGGCACAGGCATGAGTCCAATTATTTAGGGTAAATATGAAAATATAACCGCTGACCTATCTCTAGATATGACTGCGAAAGAGCAACAGAGTTATTAACAAGAAAGCAGTCTGAAGGACAGCCCATCCCCTGCCGCACATTGTATCAAGGCTCAACCTTGTGACCTTCACCTGTGACCTTGAGCTTGAGTTGGCATGGTTTATTTATAGGTACTGCACATCAGCTCACTGAGATGGTATATTTCACAAAAGTTTAATAAAAATCCTTCCAGGGGTAAAGGAGATATGGAACAGGACACAAAATACGAAGTTTCAAACTTGTGACCTTCAACTGTGACCTTCACCTTGAGTGCATGGTTTATTTATGTGTTCTGCACATCAGCTCACTGAGGGGCACATTTGACCAACATTTAATGAAAATCCTTTAAACGGTAAAGGAAATATGGAATGGACACAAAATTCAAATTTACAAACTCGCGACCTTGACCTGGTGTCGGCATGATTCATTAATGAACTCTGCACATGAGCTCACTGAGGGGGATAATTGACCATGGTTTAATGAAAATCCTTTGAGGGGTAAAGGAGATATGGAATGGACACAAAATTCAAAGTTTTAAACCTGTGACCTTCAAATGTGACCTTGACCTTGAGTCTGCATGGTTCATTTCTGGGTTCTGTATAACAGCCCATTGTGGGGGATAAATGACCAAAGATTAATGAGAATCCTTTGTCGGGGTAAAGGAGATATGGTCGGGGTAAAGGAGATATGGAACAGACACAATTCAAAGTTTCAAACTCTTGACCTTCAGATGTGGCCTTGACCTTGAGTAAGCATGGTTCATTTATGGGTTCTGCACATCAGCTCACTGAGATGAATAATTGACCAAAGTTTGATGAAAATCTATCAAAAGGGTTCAGGAGATATGGAGCGAACAAGAAAGTGTTACTGACAGACAGACGGACAGATGGACAGACAGATGAGGGCCATTCCTATAATCCCCGCTCCGCTTCGAGCAGGGGATTAACTAAGACAAGTTACTTACGGTTCACTTTCAGTATCCGGCTGTCATTGGCACTCTGTTGACCACCAAGTTGAACACGACAGATGTACAGTGCATTATCAGATTCCTGTACGTTCTGTACCCGAAGTCGCCAATTATTTGCTGCTGGCTTATCAATCTGATATTTGTAGGCATTCTGGGTATCGGTGTCTGTAGCAATTGGAATGTTCGACTCACTGTTGAAATGTTGCGCTAACCACTGCACCTATCAGAACAGAAACAAGATGTGTTTGTGAAACACGAACATGTCCCCGGGCATGGTCATTTTTTTTCAATGTTGGTCCCAGTTCAAAGTCAATGTCACAGGTCAAGATTTTTGGTTTGAGTGGGAAGCCCTTGGCACAAGGAACTCACATGTACATGCCAAATATGAAGGCTCTATCTTAAACGGTTCGAAAGATATTAACGATAATAATATTTTTTTCTTTAAAGTAGGTCATAGGTCAGGTCACAGGTCAAAAATATTTGCATGAATGAAAAGCTCTTGTCACAAGGAACCTACATTGTACATGCCAAATATGAAGGCTCTATCTTAAACGATTCAAAAGTTATGAACATTTTATTTGTTCTTTTAACCCTTATCATGCTGTTCACGACAACCCCTATCTTTGCAAACAGTGTAGATCCAGATCAGATGGCTTCTGAAGAAGCCATCTGATCAGGATCTACACTATTTGGCATTCAGTTTATGAATTTGTAGCAATAAATTACATCAAGTAATTTTATTGGTTAATAGACAGAAATGGGTGTGGCTTAAATGAATATTCAGCAAGATAAGGGTTAAGTAGGTCAAGGCTATGGTCAAACGATTTTGCATGAATGTAAAGCTCTTATCACAAGGAACCTACATGCCAAATATGAAGGCTCTATCCAAAACGGTTCGAAAGTTATGACGAAAATGTTATTTTTTTCTTTTAAGTAGGTCAAAGGTCAAGGTCACAGGTCAAATTTTTTTGCATGAATGTTACAAGGAACCTACATGCCAATTATAAAGGCTGTATCTCAAACGATTCATAAGTTATGACCAATGTTAACTTTTATGTAAAGCTCTTGTTACAAGGAACCTACATGATAAATATGAAGGCTGTATCTCAAAACAATTCACAAGTTATGACCAATGTTAACTTTTTTTCTTTTATGTAGGTCAAAGGTCAAGGTCACACATTTGTGTGAATTTAAATTAGTCTATAAATTATGAGCTAAGGGGCCCGTGGGGGGGGGGGGGGGGATTGGCAGGAATTATGTAGGTGACCACTGGCCGTTGCTACATGCTAAATATCTAAGCTCTGGGCCCTGTGGTTTCAGAGAAGAAGATTTTTGAAGCTTTTTTTCCATTATGCGTCTTTGGGAGCTAAGGGGCCCCGGGGCGTGGCCAATTTGGACCCCAGGGGCATGATTGGCAGGAATAGTGTAGGTGACCACTTGCTGTTGCTACATGCCAAATATCTCAGCTCTGGGCCCCGTGGTTTCAGAGAAGAAGATTTTTGAAGCTTTTTCCCATTATGAGTCTATAGGAGCTAAAGGGCCCTGGGGCGTGGCCCGTTTGGACCCCAGGGGCATGATTGGCAGGAATTATGTAGGTGACCACTTGCCGTTGCTACATGCTAAATATCTAAGCTCTGGGCCCTGTGGTTTCTGAGTAGAAGATTTTTGAAGCTTTTTTTTTTTCCATTAAGAGTCTATGTGAGCTAAGGGGCCCCGGGGCGTGGCCCATTTGGACCCCAGGGGCATGATTGGCAGGAATTATGTAGGTAACCACTTTCCATTGCTACATGCCAAATATCTCAGCTCTGGGCCCTGTGGTTTCCGAGAAGAAGATTTTTTAAGCTTTTTGTTCCATTATGAGTCTATAGGAGCTAAAGGGCCCGGGGCGTGGCCCGTTTGGATCCCAGGGGCATGATTGGCAGGAATTATGTAGGTGACCATTTGCCATTGCTACATGCTAAATATCTAAGCTCTGGGCCCTGTAGTTTCCGAGAAGAAGATTTTTGAAGCTTTTTTCCATTATGAGTCTATAGGAGCTAAAGGGCCCCGGGGCGTGGCCCGTTTCGACCGCATGGGCAAGATTGGCAGGAATTATATAGGTGACCACTTGCCGTTGCTACCTGCTAAATATCTAAGCTCTGGGCCCTGTGGTTTCCAAGAAGAAGATTTTTTATGCTTTTTGTTCCATTATGAGTCTATGGGAGCGAAGGGGCCCCGGGGCGTCACCCATTTGGAACCCAGGGGCATGATTGGCAGGAATTATGTAGGTGACCACCGGCCGTTGCTACATGCTACATATCAAAGCTCTGGGCCCTGTGGTTTCAGAGAAGAAGATTTTTGAAACTTTTTTTTTCATTATGAGTCTTTGGGAGCTAAGGGGCCCCGGGGTGTGGCCCATTTGGACCCCAGGGGCATGATTGGCAGGAATTATGTAGGTGACCACTTTCCGTTGCTACATGCCAAATATCTCAGCTCTGGGCCCCGTGGTTTCAGAGAAGAAGATTTTTGAAGCTTTTTTTCCATTATGAGTCTAAAGGAGCTAAAGGGCCCGGGGCATGGCCTGTTTGGACCCCAGGGGCATGATTGGCAGGAATTATGTAGGTGACCACTTGCCATTGCTACATGCTAAATATCTAAGCTCTGGGCCCTGTGGTTTCCGAGAAGAAGATTTTTGAAGCTTTTTGTTCCATTATGAGTCTATGGGAGCGAAGGGGCCCCGGGGCGTGGCCAATTTGGACCCCAGGGGCATGAATGGCAGGAATTATGTAGGTGACCACTGGCCGTTAATATATGCTAAATATCTAAGCTCTGGGCCCTGTGGTTTCAGATAAGAAGATTTTTGAAGGTTTTTTTCCATTATGAGTCTATAGGAGCTAAAGGGCCCTGGGGCGTGGCCCGTTTGGACCCCAGGGGATGATTGGCAGGAATTATGTAGATGACCACTTGCCATTGCTTCATGCTAAATATCTAAGCTCTGGGCCCTGTGGTTTCCGAGAAGAAGATTTTTGAAGCTTTTTGTTCCATTATGAGTCTATGTAAGCGAAGGGGCCCCGGGGCGTGGCCAATTTGGACCCCAGGGGGCATGAATGGCAGGAATTATGTAGGTGACCACTGGCCGTTAATACATGCTAAATATCTAAGCTCTGGGCCCCGTGGTTTCAGAGAAGAAGATTTTTGAAGCTTTTTTTTCCATTATGAGTCTATAGGAGCTAAAGGGCCCGGGGCGTGGCCCGTTTGGACCCAAGGGGCATGATTGGCAGGAATTATGTAGGTGACCACTTGCCATTGCTACATGCTAAATATCTAAGCTCTGGGCCCTGTGGTTTCCGAGAAGAAGATTTTTGAAGCTTTTTGTTCCATTATGAGTCTATGGGAGCGAAGGGGCCCCGGGGTGTGGCCAATTTGGACCCCAGGGGCATGAATAGCAGGAATTATGTAGGTGACCACTGGCTGTTAATACATGCTAAATATCTAAGCATTGGGCCCTGTGGTTTCCAAGAAGAAGATTTTTGAAGCTTTTTGTTCCATTATGAGTCTATGGGAGCGAAGGGGCCCCGGGGCGTCACCCATTTGGAACCCAGGGGCATGATTGGCAGGAATTATGTAGGTGACCACCGGCCGTTGCTACATGCTACATATCAAAGCTCTGGGCCCTGTGGTTTCAGAGAAGAAGATTTTTGAAACTTTTTTTTTCATTATGAGTCTTTGGGAGCTAAGGGGCCCCGGGGTGTGGCCCATTTGGACCTCAGGGGCATGATTGGCAGGAATTATGTAGGTGACCACTTTCCGTTGCTACATGCCAAATATCTCAGCTCTGGGCCCCGTGGTTTCAGAGAAGAAGATTTTTGAAGCTCTTTTTCCATTATGAGTCTAAAGGAGCTAAAGGGCCCGGGGCATGGCCCGTTTGGACCCCAGGGGCATGATTGGCAGGAATTATGTAGGTGACCACTTGCCATTGCTACATGCTAAATATCTAAGCTCTGGGCCCTGTGGTTTCCGAGAAGAAGATTTTTGAAGCTTTTTGTTCCATTATGAGTCTATGGGAGCGAAGGGGCCCCGGGCGTGGCCAATTTGGACCCCAGGGGCATGAATGGCAGGAATTATGTAGGTGACCACTGGCCGTTAATACATGCTAAATATCTAAGCTCTGGGCCCTGTGGTTTCAGATAAGAAGATTTTTGAAGGTTTTTTTCCATTATGAGTCTATAGGAGCTAAAGGGCCCTGGGGCGTGGCCCGTTTGGACCCCAGGGGCATGATTGGCAGGAATTATGTAGATGACCACTTGCCATTGCTTCGTGCTAAATATCTAAGCTCTGGGCCCTGTGGTTTCCGAGAAGAAGATTTTTGAAGCTTTTTGTTCCATTATGAGTCTATGTAAGCGAAGGGGCCCCGGGGCGTGGCCAATTTGGACCCCAGGGGCATGAATGGCAGGAATTATGTAGGTGACCACTGGCCGTTAATACATGCTAAATATCTAAGCTCTGGGCCCTGTGGTTTCAGAGAAGAAGATTTTTGAAGCTTTTTTTCCATTATGAGTCTATAGGAGCTAAAGGGCCCGGGGCGTGGCCCGTTTGGACCCAAGGGGCATGATTGGCAGGAATAGTGTAGGTGACCACTTGCCATTGCTACATGCTAAATATCTAAGCTCTGGGCCCTGTGGTTTCCGAGAAGAAGATTTTTGAAGCTTTTTGTTCCATTATGAGTCTATGGCTGCGAAGGGGCCCCGGGGTGTGGCCAATTTGGACCCCAGGGGCATGAATAGCAGGAATTATGTAGGTGACCACTGGCTGTTAATACATGCTAAATATCTAAGCTCTGGGCCCTGTGGTTTCAGAGAAGAAGATATTTTAATTTTTTCCCATTGTAAGTCTATGGGAGCTATATGTTGCCATGGCAACCAGAATTCCAATCTGATCAGCCCAAAAACCTTATGCAGCCTTTCCCCCTACCTGATGATGCTTCTCATGAAATTTGATCAAGATTGACCATGGGGTATTAGAGATATACTTATTTGAAATTGTTTACGGACGCACGCACGACGGACGACGGACAAAAAGTGATCACAAAAGCTCACCTTGTCACTACGTGACAGGTGAGCTAAAACACAAAACCTGTAAAGGCAAATATGGTGAAAATTATCATAAAGTCTCAGCCTCCTAGAGCATATGTTTCTGAGGAGATGATTTTTTAAGTATTTTTTTGTCTATTTTTTGCATTTTTGTTTCCATGGCAACCAATAAAAATGGGCAGAAGGCCTAAAATCATAAGGCAGATAGTAGATTGCCTAAGAAACATTTCTATGAAAGTTTTGTCAAAATATCTGCAGAGGCTTGGCAGTAAATGCCATTTTTCAATTTTCCCCATTAAAAGTCTATGGAAACTACAAGTTGCCATAGCAACCAAACTAATGAGCCGATTTTGATAAAAAACACAAACTTTCAATCCCCCAGCCCAAGGATGCTACAGATAAAATTTGGGCTGAATCGGTCCAGTGGCTTCAGAGAAGAAGATGTTTGAAAGTGTTGACGTCAGACGACGACGACGACAACGACGCCGGACAACTGCCTATCCTATAAGCTCCCCCGGAGCCTTCGGCTCTGATGAGCTAAAAATCCCTACCTACGCATACCCTACCTATTTTTTCTGACATGATACCCTGTTACTTAACAGGGTATCGTTTGTTTGTGTTGAGGTTTTACATCCCCATCAACACTGTTTAGGTCATTTCGGAGACATTGCTACTGATTTGTGGGACTTTAACCCAACACAGAGATGAAATGATGTGTCAAGTCCTATCCCTAATAGAAACCGCTAGGGCTTAAGAGGCAGTCTGACTCGCATCACTTTTTTCTGGGCAAGCTTAGACTTAAGTGGTTTTCCAGTACTCAATCTCAACCTGTTTCAGCTCTGCATGAAAGAACCATGCAGCCCAATCTATTACTTCAAGCCCCAGTGGGTGGTGGTGCAAAAAGCTGTGGAAATATCCATGAAAGTTGGATAAGATTGGTGACAGTGGATTTTAAAAGTACATGTAACTCAGCTAATTATCCCTTGTCCTGCTGAGCCCGGGTATGCCTTATTTTCCAAACAATGAAGATCCAGATCGGATGGCTTCTGACGAAGCCAACTGATCAGGATCTACATTGTTTGCCATTCAGATTGTGAATTTGTTGCAATAATTTGCATCAAGTAATCTGATTCGCTGATACATGTAATCGGTACCGCTGTGGCATATATAAATATTCAGCAGGTTAATTGTTAAAATTTACACTCATCTATATGTTTTGTTTGTTTGATTTGAGGTTTAACATCCCCGTCAACACTGTATAGGTCATTTTGGAGACGTTGCTTCCAATTTTGTGGGACTTTTACCCGGCACTGAGATGAACTGACATCTCAAGCCCTGTGGCCCAATAAAACCAATAGGGTTTATAAGCATGGACGGGCAGACTCGCACCGCTTTAACTTGGCAGGCTTTATTCCTTCAAGTGGTTTACCCGTACTCTTCGTGTGCTGTCGGTTTCAGCTTGTGCAGAAGCATCATGCAACCCATCTATTTCTTCAAGCCCCCTCATCTACATGCTTTATTTGGCTTTATCTGGGGTAATAAGAGTGGCATGAACAGCTTACCTTTTTATCACCAGGCTTATTATCAACCACACAGGCCATATAAACATCATTGTCCTTCAGTGATGTTATAAATTTGTAGTTGTTCTTTGTCGTGGTGATTGGATATGTTTGTCGGACAACAACTTTGGGGTCAGTACTCAATACTAGAACAGAAAAAAAAAATGTTAACCCTTATCTTGCTGTTCACGACAACCCCTATCTTTGGAAACAGTGTAGATCCAGATCAGATGGCTTCTGAAGAAGCCATCTGATCAGGATCTACACTGTTTGACATTCAGTTTATGAATTTGTAGCAATAAATTACATCAAGTAATTTGATTGGTTAATAGACATAAATGGGTGTGGCTTAAACGAATATTCAGCAAGATAAGGGTTAACATGATAACCCATTGTATACTAGTGGACTCTTCCATTGCTATATGTTGGACAAGTCCATTTGTCATATAAGGGTTGTCAGACTGTCAGGCATATTTTTTTCGTTTTTATTCCATTTTGATGGAAAATTCTGTAAGCAAATTAAATAGTGCAGGCCCTGATCAGTGAGTGATTGAGTGTTTTGAGTTTTACGTCCCACCAACAGGTAAGGTCATACGGAGACGGGACCTCGGTTTAAAGACTCACACGAAAGTCTGGAGAAGCCCGAGATCGATCCTGCCGCACTGGTTTACAAGGCGAGCAGCATAACCACTACACCACGGAGGTGCCCACAGGCCCTGATCAGACGCCCTGTTCTGCAGCATCTGATCTGGGCCTGCACTGTTTGCCAAGAAACCCCTTAAGGGGTTTCCCGCATACAATGAACTTTATGCTGCATAGAATCTTCCCCACACTACTGTAATGATACTAAGTACCGTGGAACTTCGTTGGCTCGAACACCGATGGCTCGTTTACCATGGCGGTGTCGAACACATTCCCAAGCCCCTAGGGAAACCCTGTATATAAGAAATAGGCGGGTTTTTTTTAGGAGATTTTCGTCTTTTAGATTACAAATGTATGCTGTGTGTACTCATTAGAATCGCCTCATTGAGGCGATTCTAATGAGTATACACAGCATACATTTTCATTATAGAATTCCGAAAAAGATGTACAAAAGTATCTCACTATGCGTCCTGGCAGTCACCCTCAGTGGCTCGAATTACCCCTGTCTCGAACAGATTTGGGAGGTCCCTAAGGTGTTCGAGCCACCGAAGTTTGACTGTATTGGGACAGACAGGCCTAAACAAACAGTGCAGATCCATATCAGACTGCTCTTTAAGAATGCAGTCTGATCAGGGTTTTGCCATTCCATCTCCACTTTTTGGACCCTTGCTGGATCGCGAAACAAAACTCGTTAAAATTTTAGCAGAATTACAGCAAGTCCTCAAGGCGTCTGACTTTTTTAGGATCTTTACGGTATGTATATTAGGAATCAATTTTAAAATTAGGCATTTAGAAAACACGCTAAATTAAAAATATACTGAAAATTGCACTAGGACCTGACTCTCAATGTCCACAATGTTTCCAGATAGTGACATACAAGTCAGCTCTGTATTGTCAAGGGGAAGCACTGACTCATATGTCTGGCATCTATCTGTACAATAAGGATCAGGTGAGCGATCCAGGGCAATTATGGCCCTCTTTTTCTTATTTATACTCCCTCTGAAGGTGACAGGACATCTTGGCCCCTAACAAACTCGGCCCCTAGCAAACTCGGCCCCTGACAAACTTGGCCCCTAAAATTAGAATATGTATATATTAGTGTTGGAATTTACTTATTATCAAACTATTACACATATTTTTAATGTACATATGCCTAATTACCTTTTGAACTCATTTTGATGATATTATGAGTTAAATGAACCTAATGTCGTTGATTGAACCATTGTATGACACGCTGCTGTGGGTCCACTGTCACTCACCTTCTGATGTAATTAATAAACTACCGGTAATTGATTGATTGGCGTGTAATTACATCTCTGCCACTTAAAAGAGACTAGTAGAATGTTCTGTTGCGCACTTACAAAAATTGAACCATTTTGTTTTTATTATCATTTGCAGGGTTTGGCCATTCCACAGCCGTTTGCCTTTTTAGCTCACCGTCACGTAGTGACGAGGTGAGCTTTTGGGATCACTTTTTGTCCGTGCGTAAACAATTTCTTCAAACGACATCTCCTCCTAAACCACTGATCGGATTTTGACCAAACTTCACTGGAATGATCCTTAGGTGGTCCCCTTTCAAAGTTGTTCAAATGGTTCCGGTCCGTTGCACATCATTCTAGGTCACAGGGGCCAAAAATAGATTTTTTTCACCAAAAACTTAAAAAATCTTCTCTGAAACCACAAGGCCCAGGTCTTTGATATTTGGCATGAAGCTTCATCTAGTGGACCCTTATCAAAATTGTTCAAATTATAGTGCTGCGACCAAAAAAGCCCCCGCCCAGGGGCCCTTTAGTTTTACATGGGCTTATTTAGGGAAAATCTTTAAAAATCTTCTTCTCTGAAACCGCAAGGCCCAGGTTTTTGCTATTTGGTATGCAGCTTCATCTAGTAAACCCCTACCAAGATTGTTCAAATTATAGTTCTGAGGCCAAAAATGCCCCCGGCCCGGGGCCCTTTGGTTTTACATGGGCTTATATGGGGAAAATCTTAAAAAATCTTCTTCTCTGAAACCGCAAGGCCCAGGTCTTTGATATTGGGTATGAAGCTTCATCTAGTGGACCCCTACCAAGATTGTTCAAATTATAGTGCTGGGTCCAAAAATGCCCCCGCTCCGGGCCCTTTGGTTTTTCATAGGCTTATATAGGGAAATTTTTTAAAAATCTTCTCCTCTGAAACCACAAGGCCCAGATCTTTGATATTGGGTATGAAGCTTCATCTAGTGGACCCCTACCAAGATTGTTCAAATTATAGTGCTGGGGCCAAAAATGCCCCCGCCCCGGGGCCCTCTGGTTTTTCATAGGCTTATATAGGGAAAATCTTTAAAAATCTTCTTCTCTGAAACCGCAAGGCCCAGGTCTTTGATATTTGGTATGAAGCTTCATCTAGTGGACCCCTACCACGATTGTTCAAATTATAGTGCTGGGGCCAAAAATGCCCCCGCCCTGGGACCCTTTGGTTTTACATAGGCTTATATAGGGAAAATCTTTAAAAATCTTCTTCTCTGAATCTGCAAGGCCCAGGTCTTTGATATTTGGTATGAAGCTTTATCTTGTGGACCTCTATCAAGATTGTTCAAATTAAAGCCCTGGGGCCAAAAATGCCCCCGCTCCAGGGCCCTTTGGTTTTACATAGACTCATAGACTTATATAGGGAAAATCTTGAAAAATCTTCTTCTCTGAAACCACAAGGCCTAGGTCTTTGATATTTGGTATGAAGCTTTAGCTAGTGGACCTCTACCAAGATTGTTCAAATTATAGCCCTGAGACCAAAAATGCCCCCGCCTTGTGGCCCTTTGGTTTTACATAGACTTATATAGGGAAAATCTTTAAAAATCTTCTTCTCTGAAACAACAAGGCCTAGGTCTTTCATATTTGGTGTGAAATTTCATCAAGAGGACCTCCATCAAGATTGTTCAAATTATAGTCCTGTGGCCAAAAATGACCTGCCCCGAGACCCTTTGGTTTTACATACACTTATTTAGGGAAATCTTTAAAAATCTTCTTCTCTAAAACTGCAAGGCCCATGTCTTTGATATTTGGTATGGAGCTTCATCTAGGGGACCTCTACCAAGATTGTTCAAATTATAGCCCTCAGGCCACAAATGCCTCCGACCCGGGGCTCTTTGGTTTTACATAGACTTATATTGAGATAATCTTTGAAAATCTTCTTCTCTGAAACAGCAAGGCCCAGGTCTTTGATATTTGGTGTGAAACTTCATCTAGTGGACCTCTATCAAGATTGTTTAAATTATAGCCCTGAGACCAAAAATGCCCCCGCCCCGGGACCATTTGGTTTTACATAGGCTTATGTAGGGAATATCTTTAAAAAGGTCTTCTTCTCTGAAACCGCAAGGCCAATGTCTTTGATATTTGGTGTGTAGCTTCATCTAGCGGACCTTTGCCAAGATTGTTCAAATTATAGCCTTTGTTGATATTTGGTATGAAGCTTCACCATTTTAGACCTCCCTCAACATTATGCACATTATAACCCTAGGGTCAATAATGGCCCTCCCTGGGGCCCACTTGTTACTCTATGGATCAGGTGAGTGATCCAGGGCCATCATGGCCCTCTTGTTTTCTATTAATACCAATGACTTTGATTGTTTGACACCCCGTCAACATTGTATATGTCATTTTGGAGAAGTTGCTTCCAATTTTGTGGAGCTTTTACCTAACTTAAACCCATGAGGTACTGGTGTGTTCATTTGAGAAATGATTTTTAATGACAGATTCTATCTGTCTATTCTTGCTGTGCTACACGTTTAAAGTAATTCAGACTTCAGTTCTTCCAGCTTTCACAGCCATAGAAATATGAGTCTGCACAGAATGTAGTCCGGTTTGGCGCAGTAATCAAAATTGTACAAGCGTATTAGTTATCCTGTAAGAGTAATACAAACTTCTGAAGCAGACGCACTTGCTTTGGCGGATGTGCAGACTTGCCTAGAAAGAAAATAGTAAGAAGCCATGAAAAAAATCGCAATATTTCAATTTTATTTGTAAGGTTTCAAGGTATTCAATGCGTGGTCAAAATAAGTCGACATACAATAACGTTTATTGTAACACTTCAAACCGATGCAGCTTTTCTTTTCCCAATGTGTTTTTCCTTAGAAGAGGAATCCATCTTGCCACTGATACCAAAAATTATTTGCAAAATGAGCCGTGATTGGATGCCTTTCCTATTTTTAGCCAATGACATTTTACCTTTAATTTCGCCACGAGAGTAAGCCAAGTACCATAACTCTTATCTTGTTCGGGTATAAGAGCCTGCTTTACTGAACCGAACCATGAACAATACACGGAATTGCCAATTTTTTAAAAACACCGAAAATTGTACAGAATTCGCCCGCGATCATTCACCATATTTGCATTATTTGCTGGCTCCCAGCTTGCACATTGTCAATATTGGAAAAAACAGACTGATAACGTTCAGACTAGGAACCAGCAGATAATGCAAATAAGGGTAGGCAAGTCTGGATGTGCGTGAGTCTTGACAGTGTGCTTCCGAGGGATTTATGGACATCTCGGCCCCTAACAAACTCGGTCCCCATTCAACAGATTGTGCGTTGACGATGTAATTACGAAAACACTCCTATACAAATACATTGTCAATTTTTGGACCAAAAATGGAAATTTTAAGATGAAAAATTGTGATATTTTTTCTTATGTTTGCTCGAAACGTAGATTACGGGTGCTCTATAGAAGTTAGAACCACCTTGACGGTTCTATCGAGTACTCACAATCTGTTTTTTGTGCAGATATAAGAAAAATAATGTTTTAAGAAAGAAAATTATTTTTTCTGCCGTTCATGAAAGTATGAATAATAGCGTAGTGCTAGCAAAGTTTATATGAGTTACTTTGCAGGCGATCCGCTGCTTTCATACTTTCATGATTTGAGGTTTAACATCCCCGTCAACACTGTAAAGGTCATTTTGGAGATGTTGCTCCCAATTTTGTGGGACTTTTACCTGGCATTGAGATGAAATGACATCTCAAGCCCTGCCACCCAATGAAACCAATAGGGTTTATAAGCATGGACGGGCCGACTCGCATCGCTTTGCCTGGGCAGGCTTAGATCCTCTAAGCGGTTTACCAGTATTCGTGTGCGGGTGGGTTTCAGCTCTGCGTGGAAGCATCATGCAGCCCATATATTTCTTCAAGCCCCGACGAGCGGGGACCGTCATACTTTCATGAACAGCAGAAAAATAATCAAAGAACCAAAAGGCACTGAAATGACAGATTCTGTGAAAAATTCAGATTTACTTTCTTTAGTGATAAGGACAATGGCGCTGGAGTGCTGATTTTTAGTTTGGTTCACAAAACTGAGGTGAATCGGCTGTTATACACTTTCATCATCATTTTACTAGCACATTATAGATAATACAACATGCAAATGACTACCCAGCAGGCACACGTCGCTAGGGCAACGTCAAATCAACGTCGACGTTGCACCGACGTTGATGTGATGTCACAATTACGTCATGTGCCGGCTGGGATCGTTGCCAGTTTTATGACAAGACAAAGCGTAGACGTAACTTTCTTGTAAAAGCTTACACTTGTTGACTAAGATGTGTTTCGCGGCTCAGTCAAGAACATGCCTTATGTTGTGCGCTACAATAAAGGAAAACACTTTTTGTGCAATGTTTGAAGTTTTGCGGCAAGTGACTTTTATTATTTATCACAACATTGTGTTTACACATTCAGTTATTCAGACCTACAACAGAATTGGACAGTGATAACTGTTATGAGTATATTATTGCTGGCTTGCTACCGCACGGTGAAGTTTCTAGCGTCACATACTTCGCATTTAATTAGGTCATGTAAGTGTTATGTGTTTGTACCCTTTCAGCCCTTTATAGCCAAGTACAGATACCTACAGATGCAAACAGTGTAGAACCTGGTGAGATGGCTCATAATGATACATCGCATTCTGTTTCTACATGGTTTGACATGCTGTTGACGACTATTGACTAGACACCCAATTTACATGTGTAGAATGGACGCGTACAAATTCAGTGACTGAAGAGTGAACTTGAGAAACTCGTGGGTGGAAGGGGTAAAAAATCATAACCTGACCATTTAGATATGTAGCAGAGGCCATTTCATCTTTTTGCCCCCTTTTTTTCTCTTAAATTGTGACACAAACTTCATATTTCTTACGATTCATCTCAGACAGCTGATTCAAATGAAATCCAATCACTGAAAAATAAGATAAAAATGTAAATTCGTCTGCTTCATGTTTTGTATGGTGCTTTTAAGATAACTAACAGGTTCATTGTTCGTTTTACGAAAGACATGTGATCTTTCATGGAACTTTTTCAACTACAGTCGTCGCCAAACCCATCGCATGATGCAACTGAATCGTAAGATAAAATCGTCAAGTCGTCTGCTTCAAAAGTTTATATTACTCTTACAGGATAACTAATACGCTTGTACAATTTTGATTACTGCGCCAAACCGGACTACATTCTGTGCGAACTCATATTTCTATGGCTGTGAAAGCCGGAAGAACTGAAGTCTGAATCAGGGCTTCCATTAACAGTAAGATTAACTCCCAAATTCAGG
Organism: Lucinisca nassula; assembly: GCA_963580285.1. Lineage (NCBI taxonomy): Eukaryota > Metazoa > Mollusca > Bivalvia > Lucinida > Lucinidae > Lucinisca > Lucinisca nassula. The sequence goes on from OY757019.1 coordinate 117,240,770, forward strand.
AAGTCCCAGACTTCCTACCCTTGAAATCTGGAAGTCCCACTGGAAAATTCAGGAAGTCCCAATTTTGAAGCAAGGTGTTTGCGGGTCGTAAAATTGTGTTGATGAAATATATATTATTTAATCTATGATTCTCTTGTTTGGATTTTTAATCACCTGTGTATTCTTTTAGATGGCTAGAAAAGTGTGGATAGGAAAACTGACCGGCTCAAAAATGACTTGAATAGTATTGACTGGGCTGTTAAACTCCAGGACTCAAGCTAGAGGGCGACTCAGGCGAAGAAGTCGCCCTGTTGAGGCTCACTTCGCCGACTTTGGCGATGAAAGCGAAAAAAAATTCGCCCTGAAATTTCGCCCGTTTTTTTTTTTTTTGGTGTCTTCCTTGTGAACAGTAACGGTAAACTGACAAGGTGACGACAATCCTTCGATCCACTAGTATCAGAAATCTCAGTAATTACACTGAACAAAGCTAACTGTTTATTCTGCACTTTGTGCCAGTTGCAGTTTGGTGCTGTTATGTAATTTAATTCTAACCGTTAGCTCATGCCGCTCGGGCCACTTGCAACACGCCTAGTAGTCTTGTACTGTCATAAATCTATCTCGGTTGATTGCACAAAGTTTTTATTGCAATAAGAGCCAATTAAGATTACACAAGATTATGTAACTTTAACAGGTATATTTGTACCGTTAGCTAGTGCCAAAAGCCGGGCGCAGACTTACTTTGTTAAATACTGTTGTATACAGTACAGAGCTCTCGGAAACGCAGGATTCTGCGTATTTTACGCCAACTTTTGCCGTTGTACGCGTAAAGTTCACAACCGGCGATTCTTGTGTACGCATGTTTTTATTGCGACACGCGTCCAAAATTACAGAAGCGGTAAATTCAGAAGATAATTTAGGCCGCTTATGCAATACCAATAAAAGATCAAATGCGGCGCCGCTTTTTATGTTGAAAGCGCACGTGCCACAAATCAGTAGGCGTGACCTATATTGACAGGTATTTTTGCGCCTGTCAGTGGGAGAGACGATATTGGAAAGTGGTCGGTTTGCGACACGTGTTATAAATGATTGTACCTGTTTAATCTCGCCGCGCTAATCCCCGTGTTATTACGGATTACAATTAATTAGTTGACTAATTGATGTAAGCTCATATCATCAACGGATTAGCATGAGTTGGTAAAATATCACGTTTAGTTTAACCAGGGTTACGGCGAAGACGATATAATTGACGAATTACAAATGTCATGTATTTTCGCGACTACACGATCGTACTTTTTATCGCTCCGTCAAAGTGTGGTTCGACGTTTACTGGTGACAAAAATGTAGGTAATTCTTCGAAATACAATCATTTTTAACAATTACAGGAAGTCAGACGTGGTTAGGATGCTTCCCCTACGCATTTGTTTACACCAATTAAAAATAATTGAGCTACTGTCACGTACATATACGTCCGAATTTGAAAGCACAAATATAGCTAAATAGAATGCTGCTTTTCTGATCTGGGTTTACATTATATCTGCTGTTATCCTAATACTACCTTATTTTTATGTGGCATTATTTGACTACAAGTGTGAGAATAAATCTGAGCAACTGCATTGGGGTGGGGGGGGGGGGGGGGGGATAGACACATCAGTGAAATATTTCTAACTAGTACCCACAATCTACATGTTTGGAACGAAGTTATTAAATGCATTTATCAGAAAAAAGAGTTTTGGAGCCATGAAAGTATATAGGTTTTCATATGGAGGTGTAGCTTGATAATAAGAAGTTTTTGTCTATGTTCTATGCGCGATCAAGATCAGAACTCCAACTTTTTATGTGGTAATCCAACTTTTTATCTGTGAATCCAACTTTTTACAAGGAAGGATTCCTGGAATCCTGTTTTCAAAATCCTAGTGAGAGCTCTGCAGCAATAAGATTATTCCGACCAATGCCATTACTTGCCGGTAAATATTCAGTAATTATCCAAATTCATAAAAAAATAACAACTGATTTTCATCTAGCGAGGTTGTTCCCCCCTTGTTTCTATAGTCTGTTTATAAATTATTTAAAATACAATTGTGACAGGAACCTAGTGAGAAATGATCTAACTTTTACACAGAAACCTCACCATTCATTATAACATGGTTGGATACAACAAAAGTTTCAGCTTGCCTAAATACAGTAAAATTACTATATTAAGACCACCTTTGGGACAGTTCAAAAGTGGTCTTTAAGACCACTTTTGAACAGTCCCAAAAGTGGTCTCTGATCAGGGGTCACTGTATGCAGAAAACAGAATGAAAGAATAACTGCAGCCAACCAAATAAGCTTTTAAAGCAGAATTAGTCTTCATATCATGTGGTCTCAATAGCGGTATTGATTATACCCCTAGGCTATAAAACACACTTTTCTCCAAATAGGGGTTTACAGGAGAACTCATTACATTGTTGCTGTTCGGCGTTTAGCCGCACCCACTTCTCCCTAGACCCAGCAAACTTCTCCCTATTTTCCCAGGAGGGAGAAGTCACTTCTCCCAAATTTTTTTGGCTAGCTTGGGCCCTGAACTCAAAACAATCAAGCAAAGCTCTGTGAGGAAGTTAATACTACTCATAACTATGTAACATTAATGCGGTCAGTACAGGACAGAGGAGTGCATACTAAAAAGAAAAATATTTTTGCTTGGCATGTATAAATTTTATAACTTTCCAAGTAACCCCCCCCCCCCCGAAATAAATAAATAAAAAGTAAAGAAAACAATCACATTACCCATCCCCATACATGTATATGCCTAGTGGCCCATTTTCGGGTCATTAGCAAACCGTGTAGACCCAGATCAAATGCAACAGAACATAGCGTCTGATCTGTCTACACTGTTTGTAGAACTTAACAAAAATAAAACAAACCTGACACCCATTATCATATATGGATTAAAAAGAAATAAAGAAAAGATTTTTGCCAAACTTTGCAAAACATACGCTTCGGGTCTTCATCATACTCTAAACACTCAGAACAGCTTCAGACAAACATGCAGAAACACGTGCAACTTTGGTAAATTGGAGCAGACTTAGACGAGTCAGCGGTAGTTTATTTTTTTTTTTTGGCTAACAGACAGATCAGACTGAGCTCGGACCCTAACGAACCGGCCTGGTCACATACGCCGGTTTTACGTATTTTCGATGTGCCAAAATCAAACCACGATCGCGGCGACATTTTGGAATTTTATAAATCATTTTCGTAATTTCACCTAGTGAACACCTGCTATATTTACTCAAGAAAACAAGAAAATGCCTAATGGCATTATGGACGGGTTTTTTTTTTCAGTACGGTTAGGATGGTGGTGGCATGGGTGGGGTAGGGTGGGGTGTGCTGGTGTGGGGTAGGGTGGGGTGGGTTAAGAGTCGGGTGGGATGGGGTGGAATTTGTGGTGGGGTGGGGTGTGGGGTGGGATGGGGTGTGGTGGGGTTGTGGGATAGGGTGGGCTTGGGTGGGTGGGATGGGGTGAGGTCGGGTAAGGTGGGGAGTGGTGGGATAGCTCTAGTGGCCACTGATTTTAGCAATTTTGAAAAAGGGTCACCTAATGAACATTTCTGTAAAATAATTTTGAAATCGGGCCATTATCTCAGGAGGAGATGTCATTTAAAGAAATTGTTGACGGACGACGGACATCAACTCACCTTGAGGACTTCGTGCTCAGGTGAGCTAAAGAAAGAACGAAAAAAAAAAAAAAATTCCATGCCTGTGCATGCATGTATGTAGTATTACTAGCAACTATCAGGGGAGGAAGATAATAATTGTTCATATGTGTTTATGGAGAAGAAAAGAAAAATAAAGAAAAAAAAAAGAATGAAAAAAGAAAGAAAAAAAAAGAATGAAAAAAGAAAGAAAAAAAAAAAAGAACCAAAAAAAAAATGTCTCCACCGGGGTTTGAACTCACGCCCCTCAGATTCATAGTCAACAATAGGATTCGTAGTCCAGCACTCTATCCACTACACTGGCATTTGAAAAAAGGTTAACCAAAAGGTAAACCTGAAAAACACAAGTTTGAAAAATGACAATTTCCGCCAAAATTTTAGTCTTTTGCGCCATTTATGGATAATACATGAAAGCGGTACCTCCACTTATGCATCAGTCCTGATATTAAAACAATCTGCTACAGAATAGATGAAAAATATCACTTTGAAAAAAGGTTAACCAAAAGGTAAACCTGGGACGACGCCCGCCCGCCGGCAGGACGCCCGCCCGGACATCGCTATTTTAAAGGACGGATTTTTTTTAAAAAAACCCGTCCAAAAATGCGTATCTATCTTTGAAACTATTGTCACACTTTGCATCCCTAATGATAATCTCACTACCAAACACCTAAATTACGTCCCGCTTTAATTTAAATAGTAACAAGTTTACAGGATTAAAAAACACTTATCGTCAATGAGAAAATTAGTTTATCCTCAACTACTAATCCGTTTAATTTATAATTATATGCAAACACCGAACAATCACCTCGACATGTGATTCTGACTGTCAATATAATACCGCACAGGCAGAAAATGGGACGTCCTTAGTACTCAATAAACACAGAAAGCGGATTCAGCTATGAAGGCGGAGCAAACTTTTTACAAACCGCTAAAAGTGGGCGGGTTTATACGTCTCAGTAAAGATTTTCGGTCGCACAGAGAAATTTTCGGGAGTCCGCGGGACGCCTTTGATGTTTAATTTGGGCGTCCGGAAGCGATTTCAGGACGTAATATACGCTGTACGTCCGCCTAACGGAAGCACTGCTGAATTACTTTAAACGCGTAGCACAGCAAGAATAGACAGATAGAATATGTCATTAAAAATCATTTCTAAAATGAACACACCAGTACCTCATGGGTTTAGGTCGGGTAAAAGCTCCACAAAATTGGAAGCAACTTCTCCAAAATGACATACCGTATTCGCCCTAATTACCGCACAGTGCGCTTAGTTTTTTCAAAATTGTGTCAAAAGATCACAGTGAAAAATCTACCTAATTAGCGCACACTCAATGCGAAAACAATAGCTTCCGAGATGATGCATACTGATATTTAATGGGGCGGAAAAGGATACTCAAGCATTGCCTTCAGTGTTGAAGAAATAACGTTAAGTTTTTTTATAGATTTACTGTGAGAGCTTCCAGGGGAAGGTTACTGTAAAGTGTGCGCTTATGCATTTCTTTTTCAAAAATAGCTTTGGTGTGCGCTTATAGGAGCATGTGCGGTAATTAGGGCGAATACGGTATACAATGTTGACGGGGTGTCAAACAATCAAAATCATTGGAATTAATAGAAAAAAAGGCAAACGGCTGTGAAATGGTCAAACCCTGCAAATGATAATAAAAACAAAATGGTTCGATTTTTGTAAGTGCGCAACAGAACATACTACTAGTCTCTCAAGTGGCAGAGATGTAATTACACGCCAATCAATCAATTAGTTTATTAATTACATCAGAAGGTGAGCGACAGTGGACCCACAGCAGTGTGTCATACACTGGTTCAATAAACATTAGGTTCATTTAACTCATGTGAGATGGGTTACTCATAATATCATCAAAATGAGTTCAAAAGGTAATTAGGCATATGTACATTAAAAATATGTGTAATAGTTTGATAATAAGTAAATTCCAACACTAATATATACATATTCTAATTTTAGGGGCCGAGTTTGTCAGGGGCCAAGATGTCCTGTCACCTTCCGAGGGAGTATAAATAAGAAAAAGAGGGCCATAATAGACCTTGATCGGTCACCTGATCCTTATTGTACAGATTGATGCCAGACATACGAGTCAGTGCTTCCCTTTGACAATACAGAGCTGACTTGTATGTCACTATCTGGAAACATTGTGCCATTTTTGTGGACATTGAGAGTCAGATTGAGATTGCAGCATACTATCGACCTAGAGAGAGTGACACACAAAGCCTAGAGGAATTCAGAAAGTCTCTGGAATTGGTAAGTACAAAGAAGGGTAACATATGGATACTTGGAGACTTCAACTTCCCCAACTTGTCCTGGGACTCCGACCATATGGCATCCATCAAACCAGGATGCAGACTGCTCTCTGCATATAAAGACTTCCTTTCCTGCTTGGACGATTTTGGTCTTATTCAGATGGTAAGTAAGCCTACTAGGGGTGATAACATTCTCGACTTGTTCCTGACATCAAATCACACTTTGGTAAACACAATCGAAATTCTTCCAGGCATCTCTGATCATGATATTATTTCTTCAACTATTAGCGTCAAACCAAAATTGAACTGGCAAAAACCGAGATCAGTCCCTTTATTTAACAAAGCTAATTGGGATGGTTTTAAAACTTTTATGCAAGAAAAATGTTTTGAAATTTTGGGTAGCTTCCAAGATAGTACAACTGAGGAAATCTGGAATGCTTTCAAAAGTACCCTTAATTCTGGAATTGAAAAATTTGTACCAACTAAAAAGATCAGTAATAAAAGTAGTCTTCCATGGATTACTCAAGAAATTCGAAGACTTATAAGAAAAAGGGATAAATTGTATCAAAAACAAAAGACAGGGACAACAAAAGATAGGTATCACTTCAAGCAGGTCAAACACCGTGTTCAGGGCAAAATAAGACAGGCATACAACAATTATTTGGCAGACATACTTGGGGCGGGTTTAGATGGGGAGGGCAAAAATTCTGGATTTTCAACAAAAAAACTTTTTTCACTTATCAAAAACAGCAGACAGGACTCACGGGGCATATATACACTGAAAAACAATACAGATGGAACACTCCATAGTGAGAATACTGTTAAGGCAAACCTTTTGAATCGCCAGTTCCAATCTGTTTTTACTTGCTTATCCCCACTCAGGCTAGGGCAGTTATGTACACACACAATTCTAAATCTGTTTCAAGAAAATTTACAACCTCAGTGCCCTTCCATGCCGGAAATCAATATTGATCTAAATGGTGTTCTGAAACTTTTGGCAAACCTTAAACCGGATAAGGCTGCAGGGCCTGATTCAATCAAACCACTTGTTTTAAAAGAACTGAGGGTAGAAATCGCTCCTGTTATCTGCCTGCTGTTTGAAAAATCTCTAGAAACTGGTCAACTACCTGCAGATTGGACAAAAGCTCAAGTTTGTCCCCTTTTTAAAAAGGGTGATAAAACTGACCCTGCCAATTATAGGCCTATCTCCTTGACATGCATAGTGTGCAAGGTGATGGAGCATATAATTGCATCCAATATTTCCAAACATTTGGCTCAGCTCAATGTTCTTTACGAATTGTAACATGGGTTTCGTGAAAAACGCTCCTGCGAAACTCAGCTTATTCAGCTTGTGGAAGATCTTGCAAGGCAGCTGACTTTGGGCAAACAAACCGACTTAGTACTTTTGGACTTCAGTAAAGCCTTTGATAAAGTTAACCATCTAAAATTATTGTATAAACTTTTAAATTTTGGCATAACCGGAAAAACACTAAAATGGATTGAATCCTTCTTAATTGGACGTTCCCAAACTGTTGTACTAGATGGGGAGTTTTCAAATGAGGTACCGGTCACCTCTGGGGTGCCCCAGGGGTCAGTGCTGGGCCCGCTCCTCTTTCTACTGTACATAAATGACCTACCGGATAATATTCAGTCACAAGTTAGGCTCTTTGCTGATGATACCGCGGTTTACTTGGCTGTGTCCAGCCCAGCAGATGCACAAGTTCTACAGTCTGACCTTGAAAAACTTCAGCATTGGGAGCGAACCTGGGACATGGAGTTTAATCCCAGCAAGTGTCAGGTACTCCATGTCTCTAGATCTAAAACGCCAATTAAGACCCAATACTTCATGCATGGTCAGGAACTGGAAAGTGTGGACTCAGCCAAGTATCTTTGGGTGACCATCAGCAAAGACCTTAGCTGGAATTCACACATATGGGTATCAAATATTACAGCCAGTGCAAACAGGACCCTCGGCTTCGTGAAAAGAAATGTTAAAACAAAAAGTCAGGATATAAAAACGTTGGCATAAATAAACACCTTGGTTAGGCCACAGGTAGAATATGCCTCGGCCGTTTGGAGCCCCTATACAAAAGAAAATATCAACAAGATTGAAACGTTGCAGCGCAGGGCAGCCCGTTGGGTCACAAATGATTTCTCCCCCTACAGCAGTGTTACAGACATGATGGGTGAGCTTGGATGGCGGTCACTTGAGCTCAGACGCTATGATACGCGCCTTACAATGTTTTATAAAATCGTTTACGGTTTGTTTGCTATACCAGTTCCGTCAAAGTTCGAACGCCTAACTACAAACACACGTCACCACTCTCTGGCTTACAGGCAGATACACACCTCTGTCTCGTATTATTATTATTCATTTTTCCCTATGTCGGTTGTTCTTTGGAACAGGCTACCAGCTGATCTCGTCCTGGTTTCTGATCTTGACTCTTTCAAGTTAAGGGTCAGTTCGATAAACCACAGGCTCCCTTAAGGTAATACTGTTTTTATCCTGCTTTTAAACTCTCCTTACTAACACACAAAATCTTTCATCTATGCTCACCTTTCTTTTATTCTTTTAACTCTGCACTATCACACTTTTACTTCTCTTACTAACACACCATGCGCAGACATCCTAATAACACTCGGAAGAGGGTTGAGGATTATATAGAGATAGATAGATAGGTCCTAGTGCAACAGGAGATGAAACTGCTGTCTAACTAATAATGCCACATGGTGACAAAGGGAGGGGAGGGATGTTTATGGGTCAGTGGTTCCCTTTGACAATAGGAGCTTTTTTCGTGACGTACTTCCGGTTCTAAAAATAGAACGGGAAAAGCCCTGGCCGTCATCTGTTGTATTGCTTCAAAGGTAGTGCGACAGATAAAGTGTTAATTACAGCGTAAAACACTGGAATTCTTTTAAACTTTTGGCGAATTCTAATGTAAGATAATGGGAAAATCACCGATATGCCGCCAGATGTGAAATTTCGCATTACGAAAACGATATATTGTACATACGACCCAACAGGGTCCTCTCTCTCTCTCTCTTAGCGCACCAACAATTAGCAAGCGCAGGTAAATGTGAATTACAGTTTGCCATTAAAAAACGCCACATCAACGGACATGTCAACAACTTCGTGTCTACATCAAACCAACTTCAAAGCGATGCACTGAATTTGACTTTGCAACGTTGATGAAACGTCGGAACGTTGCGTTGGCGATAATACGGCGTTGCTTAATAAAATGTCATTTGCCCAGTGTTCGGACCCATCAAGACACAGTGGGATTGGAACATTAAATTCAAAACAAACGTAGAACATGAGCACGAAACACTCCTGCGCCAGGGCAAGATTTAACAGTAAAATCTGGTAGATTTGCAGATTGGTTCAACCTGTCCATGGCCTACATTAACCCATTTGTTACCAGAAACCCCAAAAGGGGTAAGTGGCAAACAGTGCAGGCCCAGATCAGACGCCACAGAACGCGGCGTCTGAACAGGGCCTACACTGTTTGCAAAAAGTTCGGCCATTTCCCAAATAAATTTTGAAGAAAACATAACCTGACACCCCTAAATTTTGAAATGGACTCCTGCTATATATAAGAAGGAAGCAAAATGGGTTATGGGCTTCTTGGATACAGGGATCAGTCAAACCTCTCTCTCATCTCAACGGTCACGTGACATTGAAGTGAGTTGGAGTGGTTATCGACGGCATGACGTCGAGCCAACGTTGACTCGACGCCCGTCTGTCAGTCCACTCATTAGTGTTTTTTCAACTGTCAGTATGTTTATTTGTCTGTCTAACTGTCCGTCCGTTCGTTTGTTAGTCAGTCATTCAGTCAGTCTGTCCGTCTACTGTCGGTTTGTCAGTCAAACCTCTCTCTCCTCTCTCTCTCTCTCATCCCAACAGTCATGTGATATTGAAGTGAGATGGAGTGGGTGTCGACGGCATTATGCCGAACCAACGTTGACTCGACGCCCCTCCGTCAGACCACCCATTAGTTTATTTCAACTGTCAGTATGTTTATTTGTCTGTCCCAACCCCATTGCTTTTTCTGATGCAATAAAATATGTTTAAACTAAATTTGTCTGTCTAAATGTCCGTCCGTTTGTCTGTTAGTCAATTTGTTTGCCTGTCCGTCTGTCTGGTTGTTTGTTCATATCACTCAAATGTAAAATCAGTTTGTTTTAGGAGATGATATTTATAAGCCTCAGACTTACTGTCAGATCGTATTTGTCAGTTCCAATGTATTTAATTGCACATGATGTTTGCTAGTAATAAAATATTGTTTAACCCAAAACAAACGTAGCCTGTCCACATGAATCTTCAATTTATTAAAATTGCACATGTAGACAGATCGCTGGACATTTTAACTGCTCTTCACGACAGGTCGTTGGATATTCATTTTTAAATTCTACATGTAGACAGACCGGTGGAGTTTCAACAGATAGAGATAGAGAGAGAGAGAGAGAGAGAGAGAGAGAGAGAGAGATAGAGAGAGATCTAAGTTCTGTCCGCATGTGGTAGCTATACTTGGATAGCGGATAAAATGAAAAGTTACGTAAAAAAACTTATTTTGTAAGTAAGCTTTCGTGAATAACGGTATCTCAAACCGTTGACATGGGTCATTCAAGGAGAGATTTCTGTCAATTAAAAACGGATTTAGGATAAATGAATTTCAGTAATAAAAGCAAAATATCATTCTTTCCTTCTTGAGGCATTATTTCAATGTAAATGGGTATATTTTCCCTCAAAATGTCTGAAAATTGTTAGCATTTTAAGTTCCGCCAATACATTTGAATAGCGATGGCCGTTTCAATTGACGGCCAGTGTTTTGCGCATGCGCAAGAATGACGTCATAAACGGAATTCCTAAAACCTCCTACAGAGCTCTCGGAAACGCAGGATTCTGCGTATTTTACGCCAACTTTTGCCGTTGTACGCGTAAAATTCACAACCGGCGATTCTTGTGTACGCATGTTTTTATTGCGACACGCGTCCAAAATTACAGAAGCGGTAAATTCAGAAGCTAATTTAGGCCGCTTATGCAATACCAATAAAAGATCAAATGCGGCGCCGCTTTTTATGTTGAAAGCGCATGTGCCACAAATCAGTAGGCGTGACCTATATTGACAGGTATTTTTGCACCTGTCAGTGGGAGAGACGATATTGGAAAGTGGTCGGTTTGCGGCACGTGTTAAAAATGATTGTACCTGTTTAATCTCGCCGCGCTAATCCCCGTGTTATTATGGAATACAGTTAATTAGTTTACTAATTGATGTAAGCTCATATCATCAACGGATAAGCATGAGTCGGTAAAATATCACGTTTAGTTAAACCAGGGTTACGGCGAAGACAATATAATTGATGAATTACCAATGTCATGTATTTTCGCGACTACACGATCGTACTTTTTATCGCTCGGTCAAAGTGTGTTTCGACGTTTACTGGTGACAAAAATGTATGTAATTCTTCAAAATACAATCGTTTTTATCAATTGCTAGGATGCTTCCACTACGTATTTGTTTACACCAATTAAAATAATTGAGCTACTCTCACGTACATATACGTCCGAATTTGAAAGCACAAATATAGCTAAATAGAATGCTGCCTTTCTGATCTGGGTTTACATTAAATCTGCTGTTATCCTAATACAACCTTATTTTTATGTGGCATTATTTGACTAGAAGTGTGAGAATAAATCTGAGCAACTGCATTGGGGGGGGGGGGGGGGGGGGGGGATAGACACAACAGGGAAATATTTCTAACTAGTACCCACAATCTACATGTTTGGAACGGGGGTTGGGGATAGACACAACAGGGAAATATTTCTAACTAGTACTCACAATCTACATGTTTGGAACGAAGTTATTAAATGCATTCATCAGAAAAAAAGAGTTTGGGAGGGGTCCATAGAAATACCAAAATGCACCAAAACACCAAAACGCACCTGTATTTACCAAAACGCACTGCCAATATTGGATTTTTCTATGTAGGGTAGGGTGAATTCAGCATTTGTTAAGAGGATTAGACACTTAGAAACAAATATATATATCTGTGTCGTGTCACCAGTAACAAATATATATAGATAAATTGATATCATATTAACATTTGAGCCAGGGCACAGCAGTTCCTACCAAAACGCTACCAAAAGGCACTGTCGATATTGGACTTTTCTATGTAGGCTAGAGGGAAATTCAGCAGTTTTTCAAAAGAGGATTAGAAATATATATAATAATAGTATATTGATGAATCAATATACATATTAACATTTGAGCCAGGGCACAGCATTTCCTACAATTTACACTGCCCCCTGCGCATCTATATAGTCTGACCAGAGACTTCTGCATGAAGGAGCATTTGTTCCTGATCAGACTGCGCACATGCACAGGCTTTTCTGATTTTTCGCTGGGCGCACATGTAAATGGTAAGAAATGCTGTACCCTGCTCATTTTTAGCTCACCTGTCACGTAGTGACAAGGTGAGCTTTTGTGATCACATTTTGTCCGTCGTCAGTGCGTCCGTCCGTCTGTCCGTGCGTCCGTAAACAATTTCTTGTCCGCACGATAGCATCTTCATTTATGATTTGATTTTAACCAGACTTGCACACAACTTGTACCACCATGAGATCTGGGTTCCTTTCTTGAACCAGCCATATCCCATCATGTGTTACTGAGTTACGGCCCCTTAAAGGGCAAAAATTGCCTATTTTGGTCTTGTCCGCACGATAGCATACTCATTTATGATTTGATTTTAACCAGACTTGCACACAACTTGTACGACCATGAGATCTGGGTTCCTTTCTTGAACCAGCCATATCCCATCATGTGTTACGGAGTTACGGCCCCTGAAAGGGCAAAAATTGCCTATTTTGGTCTTGTCTGCATGATAGATGTTTCATTTTTTATTTGATTTTAACTAAACTTACACACAATTTGTACCAACACAAAATCTCGGTTAAGTTGGAATATGGGTCATGTCGGGTCAAAAAATAGGTCAGTAGGTCAAATCAGAAAAAAACCTTGTGAAGACACGGGAGGCCACAGTTTTGGTCCGATCATCATCAAACTTGCCCAGAATGATCATCTTGACAATATTTCAGTCATCTTCGAATATGAGTGTTGTCGGATCATAAAGTAGGTCAGTAGGTCAAATCATAGAAAAACCTTCTGAACACACTTGAGGCCACAATTTATGTCCAATAATCATCATACTTGCTCAGAATGATCATCTTGATAATATCTTGGTCACGTTCGAATATGAGTCATGCCGGGTCAAAAAGTAGGTCAGTAGGTCAAATCATAGAAAAACCTTGTGAATTCACTAGAGGCCGCAGTTTTGGTCCAATCATTATCAAACCTGCCCAGAATGATCATCTTGACAATATCTCGGTCAAGTTTGAATACGGGTCATGTTGGGTCAAAAAGTAGGTCAGTAGGTCAAATCATAGAAAAAACCTTGTGAACACACTAGAGGCCACAGTTTTGGTCCGATCATTATCAGACTTGCCCAGAATGATCATTTGACAATATCTCGGTCAAGTTCTAATATGGGTTATGTCGGGTCACAAAGTAGGTCAGTAGGTCAAATCATAGAAAAACCTTGTGAATACACTAGAGGCCACAGTTTTTGTCTGATCATCATGAAACTTGCTCCAAATGATTATCTTGACAATTTCTCGGGCAAGTTCAATATGGGTCATGTAGGGTCAAAAAGTAGGCCAGTAGGTCAAATCAGAGAAAAACCTTGTGAACACACTAGAGGCCACAGTTTTGGTCCGGTCATCATCAAACTTGCTCAGAATGATAGTCTTGACAATATCCGGGTCAAGTTTGAATACGGGTCATGTCGGGTCAAAAAGTAGGTCTGTAGGTCAAATCGTAGAAAAAGCTTGTGAACACACTAGAGGCCACAGTTTTGGTCCGAACATCATCAAACTTGCCCAGAATGATCATCTTGACAATATCTCAGTCATGTTCAAATATGGGTCATGTAGGGTCAAAAAGTTGGTCAGTAGGTCAAATCATAGAAAAACCCTCTGAACACACTGGCGGCTACAGTTTTGGTCCGATCATCATCAAACTTGCTCAAAATGATCATTTGACAATATTTCGGTTAATTTCGAATATGGGTCATGTCTGGTCAATATGTAGGTCAGATTGTTGAAAAACCTGGTGAATACACTAGAGGCCCAAGTTTTGGTCCGATCATCATCAAACTTGCTGAGAATGATTATCTTGACAATATCTGTGTCAAGTTTGAATATGGGTTATGTCGGGTCAAAAAGTAGGTCAGCATGTCATATCATAGAAAAACGTTTTGAACACTCTAAGAGGCCACAGTTTCAGTCAGATCATCATAAAACTTGCTCAGAATGATCATCTGGACAATATCTCAGTTAAGTTCAAATATGGGTCATGTCAAATCAAAAAGTAGATCAGTAGGTTATTTTGTCATAACTTTTGAACCGTTTGAGATAGAGCCTTCAAATTTGGCATGTAGGTTCCTTCTGACAAGGGCTTCCCACTCATTTGACCTGTGACCTTGACCTGTGACCTACTTTCTCATACCTTTTGAACCATATGAGATAGAGCCTTCATATTTGGCATGCATGTTCCTTATGACAAGGTTTTCTCATCCATTCAAAACTTTTGACCCATGACCTTGACCTTTGACCTACTTTGTCATAATTTTTAAAGCATTTGAGATACAGCCTTCATATTTCGCATGTAGGTTCCTTGCGACAATGTTGCTTAGATTATCCTCTACCAAAAAGGCTAAAACAATCCCACTCGGATGAACAAAATGGCCACTGAAGGTAAAAATAGAAAAACATTGTAAATTTGATTCAAACGGAAACTCCCCCTAAACCCTAAGGCCAATTTGATTCAAAGTTCCCAGGAATGTTGCCTAGGTTACTCCCTACCAAATAAGCTAAAATCACTCTGCTGATGAACAAGATGGCCACAAGAGCTAAAAATAGAATGCACTTGAGACAGTGACACACAGGTGAGCGAACCAGGGCCCTCTGGGCCCTCTTGTTTATTCTAAATGGCCATTATGTGTCATTGCCTCTACTTCTATTATTGGTTTCATTTAACAACGTGAACCTGTTATTAGATGTTCATTTTGGGTTGTAGATAATGTATCTATAATGCACATAAACTTATATTTCTAGTGCGTTTTGGCAAATGTTTTTGTCGAGTTGCGTTCTCTTACTATGTCGGTGGAATAGCATCTGTATTTACCAAAACGCACTGCCAATATTGGGATTTGATGTGCATTGGCAGTGATTTTTTTTACAAATTTTCAACTTTGCGTCCTGGGACTCGCTCAACCAAAAAAAATGTGCGTCCCAAATCTGAAAGTATGAGTCCCAATATTTGGAGGGAAAAAAAGGAAGTACAGAAAAGATCGGTTCAGTATAAAATGCCATTATTCATAGTTAAAAATAATGCGGTCTAGTATTTATTATTTGCAATGAACAGAATCAATCATCAACGTGTGTTGTTTACTAGCCCAAAGAAATTCTGCTAAAGTGTACGTTTTTTAGTCTATTTTCCGTAGTGTTTTCTACTTTCGTTTTCGATAAATGCGCACCGCAACATGTGCGTGAAATTTATTTCATGCACAATGGAGATAATATTCCGAACCATTATCAACAAACGTTTCCTACCCTGCTCATGCTGATTGGGACACCAGCTATCTAGGTTCAGGGGCTGACAAATCCATTGCCAGGCCGTCCGCTACAAGTCCGAAATCGCGCCGGGCAGGTGCACTTTGACCTTAGGACGCCCGGTCGGGCAAATGCAAAAAAATCGTCTACAGCTGTGAGTCTTTTGAGTCCTTAAATACAGTAAAACTAGAGTAAGTAAAATCACAATAATTGTGCTGCACTGTCCGGCTTTGTCGACAATTCAGAGACAAACTGTCTGTGTATTAATAACAGTTCAATTATGACACTATTGTTAATCCCTGTCATAATTGCCAAGTAAACATGATTGCCCTGCGGTGCGTGTCTTTCATTTCTGGCGATAAGCCAACTTGAACGAGGTGTGAAAATATGGTCAAGTTATGTCTCTAATTTGCGTTTATTCCCCAATCAATGTGAAAATTGATTTACTCGCACCTCAGACAATTAGCTACATCTAAGGGTAGATGTATGCATGATAAAGCGGATCGTGAATGGTTATGTTTTGGCGCCAAATAGCAGACGCTCGGCTTGGCAGGAAAAGTCAAACGCTGTTGTTGGAGCTGCTGGGGATAATTCGGGGGCTGTGCAAAGCGGTGTTTTCTATACACCTCCATTCACAACCGTTTAGCTATCGAGAAAATCTTTTTTACCGGTTCCAAACAATTTATTAAGAGCAGGATACAGCCCATTAAAATAAAACAATGGCATTAAACACGTGCGGGGTTGCTGGCATCGGATGACGTCATTTGACACATTTACCGATCACATGCAGAAAAATGTTAGAGTTGGTTTGTGGGCGGCGATTTGGATGGCGGAAAACTTTGATGTTCGCATTGAACTTGCTTGTGTGAAAGTTTGGGCTCATTTTGGATGGAGGGGATTCTAGTCTTGTGGTTGGATCATTAAATTGTACCTGTACCGATTTTTCGGTGACTCGTTGGGCAGTTGAAGGTTCGGTAAAAGTGCTGTATTTTATCACTTCCGTCGATATTTACAGCAGCAAAAACGAAAGTTGGATTTTTCGCCCATGAAATATTTGCGTCCGACGGACGCACATATTTCATGATCGTGCGTCCTTAGTCCTATTTGTGCGTCCTGGACGCAGGACGCAGGGGTTAAAAAATCACTGATTGGTAAGCTTACCTTTTTATCCCAGCCAACAAAGCATGTCGGGCCGACAGTGTCGTATCGCTGTCCGCCCGACGTTGGCCCGCTATTTTGTGCTAGCTGGAATAATGTATCTACACTGGGAATGAGCAAAACTGCTACGTAAAACTGTTACGAACAATTTCACTTTGTTATTGTATTATAGCCTGACACTCAATATAAAGGTCCTTTTCAGGACCAACACAGTTCTAGAAAGAAACCTTAATGTCTTCAACAATAAAACTCGCCCATAACCCGACCCTGTTTTTATCCCCTATTATTTTTGTATATGACCCACAATGAAAATGAAACCAATAACCCTCTAATCTACGAATAAAGAATGAGCCAGGGCACAACATTTCCTACGAACCCTGCGCATGCGCGCAGTCTGATCAGTCTTCGTTATGCCCTCTAAGCTTGGATAGCTAAGGGCCAAATGCTCTTTCGTGCAGCTAGAGAAGTCTCTGGTCGGACTATATAGATGCGCTGGCAGATCTGGTACTTCGCAGGGCGCACATGTAGATTGTAGGAAATGCTGTGCCCTGGTTCAATTTTTTGAACACCTAAATGCTGTGCCCTGGCTCAGATGTTAATATGTATATTAAAATATCAATATATATCTGAGTGTCTAATCCTCTGAACAAATGCTGAATTCAACCTACCCTACATAGAAAATCCAGTATTGGCAGTGCGCTTTGGTAGCGTTTTGGTAGGAACTGCTGAGCCCTGGCTCAAATGTTATATTTATATTATAAATATATTTGTTTCTAAATGTCTAATTCTCTTAACAAATGTTGAATTCACCCTACCCTACATAGAAAAACCCAATATTGGCAGTGCGTTTTGGTAAATACAGTTGCGTTTTGGTGTTTTGGTGCGTTTTGGTATTTCTATGGACCGGTTTGGGAGCCATGAAAGTATACAGTTTTTCATATGGACGTGTAGCCTGATAATAAGAAGTTTTTGTCTATGTTCTATAATGTGCGATCAAGATCAGAACTCCAACTTTTTTAAGTGGGAATCCAACATTTTTTCTGTGAATCCTACTTTTTACAAGGAAGGATTCCTGGAATCCTGTTTTCAAAATCCTAGTGAGAGCTCTGCTCCTATACAGAGCTGACTTGTATGTCACTGTCTGTTGTGGACAGTGAGGGTCAGGTCAGGTTTTTGGTAAGGCAGTGGCTATTCGTACGGCCCCGTATGAATAGCCTGCATTGGCTAATCGTACGGCCCCGTACGATTAGCCTGTATTGGCTAATTGTACGGCCCCGTACGTTTAGCCAATATATGCTATATTGGCTAATCGTACGGCTATAATTACCACTTGAGGAATAGGTCAAAATATATTTCGCGATTATTAAATGTGTATTGGGCAGTATGAAACAGAATTATATTATTTATGTATATATTATTATAAGTATTGTTAAATATTACTATCGATGGTAAATACATGTCAACAGAAAAAATTAATAGTGTAATAGTACTATCAATTATCAGTTTGCTTAGGATGGTAAGTTTATGGACAAGAGCGAGACGGACGAAGCGGCGATTATATGCTCCACCGAAATTCTTCGGGGAGCATAAAAATATATACACCCGTAAACCCCAGTTTTTTTTTTTTCTATATAAATTGGGATTTAGTGGGTTGTTGGGTTGTTCTTTTTTAATAGAAGGGTAACACGAGCAGGTAAGAGTCTGATCAGACTGCGCCTTCGCGGCCAAATTTGTGTGTTCGTTGGCCACACGTCTTTTTCACCCTTAAATTGTTCCAAGTGTCTTGCTACTACGATAGTCAAGTTTTTTTTTTTTTGTTTGTTTTTTTTTTTTTTTGTTTTGTTTTTTTTTAGTTTAAAAGCCTAGTCAACACTTTTTAAGGTCATTTTTGAGCCGAACTGTTTTCCACACTTTTCCTGGGCAGGCTTTCACATAAGCGTATAACAAGTACAGTGTACATTCTTTCGCCAGAAACTGACAACTGCCATTCTTGAATCAGCGGAAGGGACAAAATGACCGTAGAAAAGATTTAACGTCCCCGTCACTGTGACACTGTATAGGTCATTTTGGAGACGTTGCTTTCAATTTTGTGGGACTTTTACCCGACATTGAGATGAAATGACAACTCAGGCCCTGTCACCCAATGAAACTAATAGGGTTTATAAGCGGGTGTATGTCGGACCGTCCATGCATATAAACCCTTCCAAAATTGGAAGCAACGTCATTGGAAGAATGACATACACAGTGATGACGGGGACGTTAACCCTTTCCCACTCAGATACGTGTTTCTACGTGTCTGCACCCCACCCCCCATTTTAAGACCCAGAAGTACCTAAAATATGCATTTCCTACCCCTGGATATTTATGTTTGCTTTAGGATTTGTTGGCCTAAAAGTGATTTGTTTTTTCGCGCGCCTCCCCACTAAAAATATTTGGGGGGTGGGGGGGATTGAAAGCCCCCCTCCCCCTCACATCCCGAAAACGTTATGTGAAAACAGACCATCCATTATGAAACAATGGCTAGTTGAAGTTGCTGTCAGGTGCAACACTGTGAAAATAAGCGAAATTCACAAAATCCCTGAGTGTGAAAGGGTTAAACCTCAAATCAAACAAAACAAAACCAGTACTCATGTGCAGTTTTTTGTTTGTTTGATTTGCGGTTTAACGTCCCCGTCAACACTGTAAATGTCATTTTGGAGACGTTGCTTCCAATTTTGTGGGACTTTTACCCGACATTGAGATGCAATGACATCTCAAGCCCTTTCGCCCAATTAAGCCAATAGGGTTTATTAGCATGGACGGTCCGCCTCGCACCGCGGTTCCTGGACAGGCTTAGATCCTCTAAGCGGTTTACCAGTACTAGTGTGCGGGCTGGATTCAGCTCTGCGTGGAAGCATCGTGCAGCCCATATATTTCTTCAAGCCCCTATGGGCGGGGGCACCCTCATGTGCGGTCGTTTTCAGCTCTGAGTGAAAGCATCATGCAGCGCATATATTTCTTCAAGCCCCGATGAAATGTTTTGTGGGTGCCCTAAGTAATCGCCCTGTCTGTCCGTCACTCTGTCTGTCCGTCTACATTTGTCTTGTTTTGTTTTCCAGTCGTCCTTTCTTTGGGATACGACAATGGTTGACGTGTCGTTAAATCCAAAACAAACGGACACATAAAATGCCTCCTCATTTAGAGCTATGATCATACGACAGATAAAAATGTTTGCCCTTTTTTTCTTAATTCTTGTCCACATATAGATTGTGGGTGCTCGTTAAAACCGACTCAATTAGGCGGCTCTAACGAGTACCCACAATCTATGTTTTATAGCAAAATAAGGAAAATAATAAATTCCCCCGTAAACCATACTTTTTCTGTGTATAAAGGGAGGTTTAGAGGGGTGTTCATTATATGGACTTGTTAATCTGATGAATACGCCTTCTAGAAGAAGTGCGGTTCCATAGCATTGCGTCGTGGGTCGTCTGTCGTGCGCCGTCAACAGTTTCTTTAAATACAAACTCCTCCTAAACCATTTGGTCAATTTGATACAAACTTCACCGCCCGTCCATTAATATCCTTTATATTTGTGGTTTCAGCACGTTTCACGTAGGGGCTAGGAATGGCAAGTCTTTCAAGGCCGTACGATCAACTGATTTTTCATACCACCAGCAGTACACATGTATCACTTTCTTGGTACCTAACTAGAATGGCCGTACGATTAGCCAAGATAGCCTATATTGGCTAAAAGTACGGGGCCGTACGATTAGCCAATACAGGCTAATCGTACGGGGCCGTACGATTAGCCAATGCAGGCTATTCGTACGGGGCCGTACGAATAGCCACTGCCTTTTGGTAAATACAGGTGCGTTTTTGAAATCCACTCCAGTCGTTGTTCTGATGCGGGCATCAAGGCCAAATTCTTCTTCTTCTTCTTCTTCTTCCGGTTTCGCCTTAACCCCCGGAGGGGACACAGACGGTGTATTACATACACTCCAGTTTTGCAGGATGAAAGCCTACACAGCAATCATGTAATTACGGTAGGGTTCTTTAACCTGCACAGGGGATGGTTCTCCCTGCACAGGGGGCCTCCAGTTAACGTCCCGATCCGAAGGACGGTGCACTTTATGACATTCATCCCTGCAAATGATGCCAATGGAGCGTGTTCGGACACCGAAATTTTCACACCGCTGCCGGGGATCGAACCCGGGACCTCTAGCATCAGAGAATTTGTCGAAATTTTACCTGCTTTCAGTATAGATAACACTAAAATCACCCGCAAGTGGCACATTTTCTTTAAATTTAACTATTTCAAGTCAACAAAACCATTTCCTTTACAAAGTGATGTCTGTCAACGCATGCGCAATGTGACTCATACCTGGGAAAGGATTTCGATAAAACGGGAAATGTATATATGAACGAAACGAATATTTGGGTGCACACTAATGTCCGGGAATTGTTCGGGAAATGAAGGGTAGTGGTGCGTTATCCGTATCTATCTATCTATCTATCTATCTATCTATCTATCTATCTATCTATCTATCTATCTATCTATCTATCTATCTATCTATCTATCTGCCAATACTTCTTAACCTATCTATCTATCTATCTTCATATACTGAGTCGGTCAAACTTGGCCATTACCTCAGTTGGGTGGTGCGCTAAATTTAGAATTTAGCAAAAAAAAAAAAAAAAAAAAAAAACACATCCACTGGATGAGTTCTTAAAACTATTTACAATCTGCTTTCAGAGGTGTACTAAAACGCACACCTCTGGATCCCA
The DNA here is from genome assembly GCA_963580285.1 of Lucinisca nassula. Lineage (NCBI taxonomy): Eukaryota > Metazoa > Mollusca > Bivalvia > Lucinida > Lucinidae > Lucinisca > Lucinisca nassula. The sequence goes on from OY757019.1 coordinate 117,262,301, forward strand.
ATTTACACCATGCGGGCTTTGAACTCCTCTGCAGTTTTGGCATTTACCACAGAGGAGGGAAGACTATTCCACTGAGGAATAGTTCTAGGGAAGAAAGAATTCTTCAGGGCATCACTATAGGCCTGGTACCTACGATATTGACTGTTGTTTAGTTTTGATGCCCTTGTTTGAGTTGAAGTAGTCATAGGGGTCAAGTATTTATCTTTATTAAGAGACACTGTGTCAGAGTGTATCTTATAAAAGAAGGTTAAAGAGGACTGCTCGCGACGGGCCTCCAAGGATGGCCACTCCAGCTCATCGAGCATTTCACCAACACTGCTTCTGTTCCGCCATCGCCTGCAGGTCCATCGGGCAGCCGTCCTCTGAACCTTCTCAACCTGTTGAACCTGAGTTTTAACATGGGGATGCCAAACGGGCGATGCATACTCTAATTGAGGTCTAACCAAGGTTTTGTATGCAACATCCTTTGTCTGCCTAGGTGCAAAAGCCAAATTACGTCTAAGAAACCCTAATGTCCTAGTTGCTTTAGAGGTAATCTCAGAAATATGTTGACCCCAATCAAGATTATCAGTAATGGTGATACCAAGATATTTTGCGGATTGGACATGTTCCAAAGTATGCTGATGTAATGAGTAGTTGAATTTAATCTGCTTGTCTGGAGGGTGCCGTGACACCCTCATTGAATGACATTTGGCCACATTGAACTTCATTTGCCAATCGGCTTCCCAACGTGCTAGGCTATCAAGGTCATCTTGTAAGATAAGACAGTCAGAAGTAGTATATATGTTCCTATACAAAACACAATTATGAGCAAACAAGCGAACAGATGACCTGATATTATCAGGAAGATCGTTAATAAATATCAAGAAAAGGACCGGTCCAAGTACCGAACCTTGTGGGACACCGGACAAAACAGGGACTGGATCCGACGCTTGGCCGTCAAGTACAACTTGTTGAGTGCGTCCAGAGAGCCATGAGCTAACCCACTTAAGTGTGGATCCTCTAATCCCATAATGATCTAGTTTGTACAATAGCCTCCTGTGAGGTACCTTGTCGAAGGCCTTGGCAAAATCCATGATAATCAGGTCAGTCTGTTTGTGGCCACGATTAATGGCCCCATCCAGATTGCTCACTATGTCATGGTAGAACTGAACTAATTGAGTTTCACAAGACCTTCGACTTCGGAAGCCATGCTGGCAGTCAGACTTTCAAAAGGGGTTCCAGTTAGTATGTATACCAAGTACTGAAGGGGGTTAACTGAAATAAACGATAAGTATAGCAGGTGAAATGAGTTTGTACAGCGCGAGGAGAGTGTTAGTATAGTTATCTCCACTTCGGGTGGTCAGAAATTAATAAAATTAGTATCAAATAAAATCTTAAGCTCCATTCTAAAAGATTAAAAAAAAGGCGATCGCTATTGACAGCCGGCTGTCACCAGCGAAAGTTCGCTGGAGACAGCCGGCTGTCTCCAGCGAACTTTCGCTGGTGACAGCCAGCTAAAATATACAGATGATATATTGATAAATAATTAACTTATTCACTGATTTTAATTCTATTAATATGCTTGAGAATAATTTTTTTATGGTTTTGAATATCAATATATGAATTTTATCATTTTTAAATACTTGTATTAGTTATTTTTTGAAAGCTGGCTGTCACCAGCGAAAGTTCGCTGGAGACAGCCGGCTGTCTCCAGCGAACTTTCGCTTGTGACAGCCAGCTAAAACATATTTTTTTGTTTGTTTGATTTGATATGTTTAACGTCCCCACCAACACTGTAAAGGTCATTTTGGAGACATTTCTTCCAATTTCGTGGGACTTTAAAGCCCTGACGCCCAATGAAACCAATAGGGTTTATAAGCATGGACGGTCCGACTCGCCCAGCATCAACCATAGTGCAGTTTATATTTTACTTTTGGTCATTTGAGATCATCGTGTATATTCTGAGAAATCGGAAATAAATTATTGGTTTAGACTCATATTCTAGACAGGTGTTTAATTATTTGGACCCCGTTTTGATTTATATCAGTCTTTGAATCGACTGCCTATTCGAAATTCGCAAAATTGCAGTACGTTTTCTCTGGCTTTCTTTGCCGGATCATTACAGGGTCACTGATGAGGCTTTATTAGCCGAAACTACGTAGTATGGCCCATCTTCTTTCTTATGAATGTTTTCATTGCTCTTAAAGGAACACATTTTTGATTTTTATTAGATCCTCTTAAGCGGTTTACCAGCTGCATTGAAGCATCATGCAGCCCATCTATTTCTTCAAGCCCCCAGCTAAAATATATGGATGATATATATTGACAAACAAGAGTTGTCAGAAGACAACATAGCTCCCCTTTGGGGGTCTAAGTTGGATGAGGGCAAGTTATAACCTGAGAACCACTGAAGATTTGTTTGTTTGATTCGAGGTTTAACATCCCCGTCAACACTGTAAAGGTCATTTAAGTGATGTTGCTTCCAATTTTGTGGGACTTTTACCCGACATTGAGATGAAATGACATCTCAAGCCCTGCCTGCTGCCCAATGAAACCAATAGGGTTTATAAGCATGGATTGGCCAACTCGTACCCCTTTGCCTGGGCAGGCTTAGATCCTCTAAGCGGTTTACCAGTTCTCGTGTGTGGGTCAGTTTCAGCTCTGCGTGGAATCATCATGCAGCCCATCTATTTCTTCAAGCCCTGATGGGCGGGGGCGAAGAACCACTGAAGAATAAATCTTGTTTTAAGTGTTTTTATTTGAAAAAATAATATCCCCCCCCCCCCCCCAAAGCCATTTTCTTATGAAAAAGAGATAAACAACCTGATGTCTCTTTGTACTTGGGTAATGTGATGGGGCCATGCCCTGCCCCTCCATTTCATAAAAGGCACTATATCTCCGAAACCATTCAAATCAAATCCATACCTCACAAGCATATATACCTTATAAATATTCTTGTTCCTTATAATTAGACACATTCAGTCACACCAACGTAAGGTGGGGGTGGGGGCCATTCCTCTACCTCCCACATCTCCACTTCATAAAAGTGCCTCATATCTCACCAAACCCCTAAGCCATATGGGTTTTCCTGGGATCTGCCGGGGTCATGCCCCAACCAATCCATTGCTTAAAAAAACCTATATCTCCGGAACCATACATATCTCCACCACTAAACCATATATATTCCTGTCTTATGATAATACACATTCAGTGATAGCAACCTAGGGGTCTCACAGGTTGTGCCAGGGCCACAACCCACCCCTCCACTTCACAAAAGGCCAACTATCTGAGAAACTGTTCAGAGCCCCACCCCTCAACCATATATAGTCATGTTCTTTATGATAAGACACATTCAGCGACACCAACCTGGAGGTCCCCTCACCCCCTCCTCTTCATAAAAAATCATATATGTATCTCAGAAACAGTTAGGATCCCCACCCCTGGAGGTCCCCAGGGGTGGCCCGGGTCATGCCTAAACCCCTCCACTTCATAAAAAGCCATGTATGTATGTATCTTAAACAGTTCAGATCCCCACCCCTAAACCATATATATTCTTGGTCCTTATGATTAAAACACATTCAGTGACAACAATCCTGGGCTTTCCTGGGATCTGCTGTGGTCAAGCCCCAGCCCCACTACTGCTTAAAATGCCTCTCAGGAATTGTACAGATCCCCGCCCCTAATGCATAAATATTCTTGTTCCTTATGATATGATGCATTCAGTGATAGCAACCAGTCCATGCTCCACCTCCTCCACTTCATAAAATGCCTAATATTTCAGATACAGGGTGCACGTAGGTGCTCATTTGGGAATGGGGGTTTGTTGGGGAGACTTTATAGTCAGTAGATTAAAATCATATCATGTTAACCCATTTTGTACTGGAAACGCCAAAACGGATACCCTAGCAAACAGTATAGGCCAAGATCAGACCAAGGATACAGACTAACAGGTGCCCAGTCAACCAAGGCACCTAAATTTTTGCCTTAGGAGCCTAAGTTTTAGATTAAAATACCTATTAACTTAATGCAAGATTTGGATTTATAGCAGTCTGGGCGCCTAAAGCAAAATGCTTAGTCAGTATCCCTGCAGACGACACAGAACACGGCGTCTGATCAGGGCCTAGACTATTTGCAAAAGTTCAGCAATTTTCCGAATAAATTTTAAAGATAACACAACCTTTCACCCCTCAGTTTCAAAATAGACTCCATTTAGTACAAAAAGTTTTAAAATACATGGCTGCCAGTGGGCAGTGCCCAACTGATCTCAGGTGAGCATAGTGGCCTATGGGCCTCTTGTTTGTGTGAGTGTGTGTGTGTGTGTGTGTGTGGGGGGGGTGATGGACAGGGGAGAATTCACCCAAATGTATCTTATTTTGGCTCACTTAAGGCTATAAAGGGAGCTATAGTAATCAGCCACCATCGTTGTCATCATCAGTAAATACATGTATCAATCACATTTGGGGAAAATATTTTAAAATGTATGAAACCAGAAAGCCCTGAAACCGACTGGTTTTACATAGAATAATAATGGTGACACCTTTAAAAATTTTCTTGTCTGAAACCAGAAGGCCCAGAACGTTGATATTTAGTATGTAGCTTCATCTTTGTTCACAGTTGTTCAAATTATAGCCCTGGGATCTAAAGTAGCCCTACCCCAGGGGTCACTTGTTTAATATAGACATAGACTCATATATCTGTTTGACTTTCAAATCACCACAGCCTCTTTATAACATTGATATCCGAAAACAAAGCACAAAGCATGCTAGAAAAATGTGTTATATACATGAATAGCCAACCAAAAATGTAAATGTATAGAATGAGATTACTGCATGTTGTAAAAATGTTAAATTTATGGTAATTTAATAATTTTAGGACCACAATATACATCATGTATCTATTTAAATTATTAACAAGGGTTCCATTAAATGACTTTTATTTATTACTGGACAATATACTTTCTATATATTTTTGCTGGCTGTCACCAGCGAAAGTTTGCTGGAGACAGCCGGCTGTCAATAGCGAACTTTCGCCGAGGTGGTTCTTCTGTGGCGGTTTATTTATGTTGTTGTTTGTTACTTACTGTGTGTTTCACTTGTGTCTTTTTATTTTGGATGGCCATATGGCCATTTTGTGGGAAAGTAACTGTCCTTATGGCCTTCCTTTGTTTAGGTTTCCATTATGGTCTGGTCGCTTAATGTTTGTGTTTCTTTCCCTTTGGTGTCTTTGATGGGTGGAGTAAGTTAATTGTATCGATTCCTGATCTTTGTTTTACTTCTACTTTACAAGTGGAGGAATGAAGTTTACGCCTGCCTCGCCCTTATCTTTTTCTTTCGGAAACGCTGACATTTTTTCCATTTTATAAACATTCAACTAAATGCTGTCTCATTTTTGACACGTCGTATATATCATTCTAGTGTTAAATGAGTCCGGAGCAAAACAAAACTCTACCACGTTCGCTATTGCAAAAAGCCTACAACCATTAGATGAACAGGGGTATACAAGTGTTCCTTATTTCTGCTCAAAAACATAGGTTGTTGGTACTCGTTGAAATATGGAGTTCGTAACTTCCTATACTCTCTGTTTGGAGCAGAAATATGAAAAAAATATGTTTTTTTTTTTTTTTTTTTTTTTTGGTTTTATCGGAATTTCATTTTAGGGTTGCTAAATTTACATTTTCTAGATCTCTGCTTAAAACGCACAGTATGGTTACTCGTCAGAACAGCCTCGCAACATCTTGTAAAGATTGAAACAGTAGCAACATCCAGGACACAAACCGGGAATTTTCCGGACAAATCAACTTAAAAAACGGACCCCTACAATATTAAAAATGAAAAATAATTTTTAATAATCTTTTAGAATGGAGCTTAAAATTTTATTTGATACTAATTTCATTAATTTCTGACCACCCGAAATGGAGATATTAGGGATAACGCACCACAACCCCCCCCCCCCACACACACACACACACCTCCCCATTTCCCGGACATCTCCCGAACAATTTCCGGACAATTCACGGACATTAGTGTTCGCCGAATATTTGTGACAGATACGGGATGTGTTAAATTGGCGTGCGTCCCTACCATGCACAAACTTTATTTAACGTCGGATATACATTAACTACAATCATAATCACTGTGGGCTTTCATTCCGACAAACAACAGTAAAAATAACAGGACATATCACATATTGCTTATCAAATCTGACCAAGATTCAGACCAACTAACTATTGGGGGCTCTTGAGTTTTAAAGGTTTTAAAGAAATATGACCTTTTGACCTCGTTTTGAACCAATATGACCCATAGTAAATTAGATTGAGGTATTATCAAGATCAGACCCAGTGACCTAGTTTTTATCCGAGGTTATCCATATTCGAATGTGACCAAGATACCACCAACACACGCATTCTGATGAAGTTTCATGAAAATTCAATCAAAACTATGGTCTCAAGAGTATAAACAGGGTTATAGAGAAATTGGACCTTGTCACCTAGTTTTTGACTCGGCACGACTCATATTCGTATCTGACCAAACTAACATCAGCATAAACATTCTGATAAAGTTTGGATTGAAGTAGAACTGTGGCCTCTAGAGGGTAAACAAGGTTTAAAAGAAATTTGACATAGTGACCTAGTTTTTGACCAGACACGACCGATATTCAAAGTCAAAAGCATCAAGACACTTATTCTAGTGAGATCTTATGAAGACTGAAGCAAAGCTTAGGCCTCTAGAGGGTGAACAAGATTTTAAAGCGATTTGATCTAGTGTTATTGAACTGATAAGACCCATATTCTAAATCAATCAAGATAATAATAAGGGCACATATTCTGGTAAAGTTTCATGAAGATTGACACAAAACTGTGGCCTCTAGAGTGTGAAGCAGTGTAGATATCAGGAAAACAGTACTGTATTTATGTAATGTTGGTTGGTGCCTGATGCTCTGCCTCTGGTCGGGCATAATAACTCATAATATGGGGTGCCGTTTTACTATTTAATCCATATTTATAGATATCCATAATGCCAATTATGGATATCAATAAATCAAAATATGGATATCCATTATTCCGCTGATTTATGGATATCCATGATTCGAATTGTGGATATCTATAAATCGAATTATGGATATCTATAAATCGGGCCGAATTATGGATATCCATATTTCGGATTATGAACATCCATAATTCACCGCAAAAGCCTTTGGTTTCAGTCATTATTTATTGTATTTATTTGCCCAGCCGAATTATGGATATCCATAAATCGAATTATGGATATCCATAAATTGACCGAATTATGGATATCCATAATTCGAATTGATGATATCCATAATTCGAATTACGGATATCTATAATTCAAAGATTTATGGATATCCATAATTCGAATTATAGATTTCAATAAATCGAATAATGGATATTCATAATTCGATTTATGGATATCAATAATTCAGATCGATTTATGGATATCCATAATTCGAATTATGGATGTCCATAATTCGAATTATGGATGTCCATAATTCGAATTATGGATATCCATAAATAATTATTGATGTCCATTCGATTTATGGATATCAATAATTCAGATCGATTTATGGATATCCATAATTCGAATTATGGATGTCCATAATTTGAATTATGGATATCCATAAATAATTATTGATGTCCATAAATAATTACGGATATACATAATTCGAGTTATGGATATCAATAAATAATGATGGATATCTATAAATAAGGAATAAATAGTAAAAAGGCGCCCTATAACTGTTGGTCTTCTTTTGCTCCAGCATTTCAGTGGTTTCTTGCTGTCGAGCCCTCATCGTTGCTTCCTGTCTGTGGTTGTTTGATTTTTTGTGTTCACGGAGATGTTGCACTGATGAGTTAGGAAGCCTTCATGCGGACTGAACAGATTATTTGTCTAAATCGCGACGGAAATAAGGGCGAGGATTGTTGCCACGTAAAATCGATTTAAGCCACCCAGTGGAATTCGTTCCATTGACCGTTCCAAGGCAGTTCTTCTGTCGTGGTTTATTTTTGTTATGGTTTGTCTTTAAGTGTGTGTATCGCTTATATTATTTTGTTTAGGATAGCCAATTGGCCATTTTGTGCGAAAGTAATTGGCTCGAGATATCATCAAGACAAATATTCTGGTATACTTGCATGAAGATTAAAGAAAACTGTGGCGTCTAGATGGAGAACAACGTTTAAATCAATTTGACCTAGTGACCTAGTTTTTGATTAGACATGACCCATATTTGAATTTGGGTCAAGACGTCCTCAAGACAAACTTTCTGCTATAGTCTTTTGGAGACTGAAGCAAAAGTGTGGCTTCAAGAGGGTGAACAAGCGAAGACTCAAATCAGTCTGTACACAAACTGTAGACAGTCAGATTACCTTCTCAGCTTTGGCCAAAGTCAGTTTGCTTCCGTATAGCGCACAGCACAGACTCTGTTCGGCCCAATGAAATACAGTAAATTACAGAATCATGGAAAGGAAATCGACTTCTTCCCAGAGATGGTAATAATACACGAGGTACTTACAACTAAACTGGTACCGCGGGCGCCCCCACCCCCAGCCACACACTTGCCCCTAATTCGGTGAAATATTGTTGAAATTTCATCAAAAGTTTAAAGTGGCTTAAGTCGTTCTTGAGATATGTATTTTCACACTGGTCAATGCTTTCACAGGTTTGCCGGGTGTTACGTAGATTTGCCGGTGGATACAGCGCACGTTTCCTGGAAGAAAATGGCGGCGCACATGGGTTGCTAAGCGGAAATAGGTCGTATTTACCATTGCTTTATCGTTTGTGTTCAACACAGAAACACACCACCTTTCACACGGAGTATAGAAATTATTCTTTTTAAAGCGTGCGGTGTGCATTTGATGGAATCTTTGAGATTTTCGCGAATTTTTTGGCACACAATCCACTCAGGGTAGGTCATTTTTTAAGAAATGTGACATTTTCCGACTCATTTTGTTGCAATTTGAGATGTGATAGCTATCTTGTTTTTTTATGCATACCTACTTCTTCATATCGGCCCGAGAACTCGTATGACGATAATCGTTAGGCAGGGGACTATGCTTAGAAAAGAAAATCTGGAAAACACAAATATGACGCACGAGTTGGCGAAACTTGATACGGCGTGATTTGCCGGTGGCCATTTTATTACGACAATGTTGAGCCATTGTGTCACTTTATTTTATGCTGTCAGAGCCTTTGGTTTTTTATTTAAGTCGTTCAGCCTTAAATCCAACAACCCAGAGCGACAGAATAAGGCAGATAGACGCTATGTAGACCGAATGTAACATTTTACATATTTGGAGATACATATAAATGGGCTACTTTTTTATTTGCCAGCGTTTAGACACACTTCAGCGGCAAGTTAGCTTCTTTCCCACGCACAGACAAACACGTAGAGAGAGAGAGAGAGAGAGAGATTTTAGCAAAGCTTTTGACAAAGAGAGAGAGAGAGAGAGAGAGAGAGAGAGAGAGAGAGAGAGAGAGAGAGAGAGAGAGAGAGAGAGAGAGAGAGAGAGAGAGAGAGAGATAGATTTTAGCAAAGCTTTTGATAAAGTCGATCATGCAAAGAAAAAATCATTCTGAAATTGCACCATTATGGCATTAGTGGAGACACTCTAAAATGGATTATGGACTTTTTGGACAATCTTAAAAAAGTAGTCGTAATAAACGGGGAAAGCTCAGCTAGTATCCCAGTGTCCTCTGGTGTCCTGCAGGGCTCAGTGTTTGGACCAGTTCTTTTTCTTGTATATATCAATGGCTTGCCTGAGCAGGTCAAATAAAGAGTCAGACATTTCACGGACGATACTGCCAAGTGCCTTTCCATAAGCTCACAAACAGACAGCAATCTACTATAATTATGCCAGGTCCTTCATGTTACCCGACGTAAGAACCCCATTCCAATTGTGTACCTCTTGCATTGGTAACCAGCTGGAGAGTGTTTCTGCAGCTAAGAACCTTTGGGTCACCATCTCTGATGATCTAAACTGGAACCCCCACATTGACAACATAACCAAAAAAGCAAATCAGACCCTTGGATTCTTGAAAGGAAACATTCGGGTTCATTATAAGGACCTGAAATGAGTTGCATATAAGACTCTTGTTAGACCGGAGCTAGAGTATGCGTCCTCTATATGGTATCCCCACACTGCCACTGGCATATACAAAGTGGAAGCAGACCAAAGAAGGGCTGCCGGGTGGGCAAACCGTGACTATAGCTACGCTTCAAGTGTTACAGCTAAGCTGAAGGACCCAAATTGGCGTCTGCGGGTCGTTTTGTCCGTGGGTCATTTCACCCTGGGTCGATTCGCCCGTGTGTCGCTTCGTCTAAATTCGGTGGGTCGTTTCGCTTATATTTTTTATACAGAGCTTATGGATTGATGTAAGGTATGTTATGGTATATAAAACGGTCGAGGGGATAGCCTTTCTTTGGACTGCTTTGTATACGTCAGTGGCAGTGTGGAGATACCATATAGTGGAGCATACTCTAGCTGCGGCCTGACAAGAGTCTTATATGCAACTGATTTCAGGTCTTTATTATGGACCAGAATGTTTCTTTTCAAGAAACTAAAGGTCTGATTTGCTTTTTTGGTTATGTTGTCAATGTGGAGGCCCCAGCTTAGATAATCAGTGATGGTGACCCCAAGGTACTTAGCTGCAGTTGGAATGGAATACTTACGTCGGCTAACACGAAGGACCTGGCATTTAGAAGGATTAAAGTTCATGTCCCACATCTTTTCCCACTGTTCAAGTGTATGTAAGTCTTGTTGTAGCAGAAGGCTGTCTGTGAGCCTATGGCAAAGTACATGGCAGTATCGTCCGCGAAAAGTCTGACTATTGATTTGACCTGCTGCATACTAGAATGGGAATTGGTCCGAGTAGCGAGCCCTGCGGGGTCTCGCCAGAGGAAACTGGGATACTAGCTGAGCTTTCCCCGTTTCTTACGACTACTTTTTTCGATTGTCCAAAAAGTTCTTAATCCATTTTAGAGTGTTTGCTCTAATGCCATAATGGTGCAATTTCAGAATGAGTTTTTTTTGCATGGATGCATTTGTCAAAAGCTTTGCTAAAATCTCTCTCTCTCTCTCTCTCTCTCTCTCTCTCTCTCTCTCTCTCTCTCTGTTCGTGTTTGTCTGTGCGTTGGAAAGAAGTTTACTTGCACCGATGTGTGTCTGCACGCGGGCAAATAAAAAAGTAGCCCATTTATATGTATCTCCAAATATGTAAAATGTTACATTCGATTTGCATAGCGTCTCTCCGCCTTATTCTGTCTATCTGGGTTGTTGGATTTAAGGTTGAACGACTTAAATAAATAAATAAAAAAAAAACCACACAACAAAGGCTCGCACATCATAAAATAAGTGACACAATGACTCGACATTGTCGCAATAAAATGGCCACCGGCAAATTGCGCCGTATCAAGTTTCACCAACTCGTGCGTCATATTCGTGTTTTTCAGATTTTCTTTTCTTAGCACAGTCCCCATGTCTAACGGTTATCGTCATACGAGTTCTCGGGCCGATATGAAGAAGTAGGTATGCGTAAAGAAAAACAAGATAGCTCTCACACCTCAAATTGCAACAAAATGAGTAGGAAAATGTCACATTTCTTAAAAAATGACCTACCCAGAGTGGACTGTGTGCAAAAAAAATCACGTAAATCTAAAAGATACCACCCAGTGCACACCGCACGCTTTAAAAAGAATAATTTCTATACGCCGTGTGATAGGTTGTGTGTTTCTGTGTTGAACACAAACGATTAAGCAATGGGAAACGCAACCTATTTCCGCTTTGCAACCCATTCGTTGAACAAGTTCGTACATAACAGGCAGCCAAACGATACAGGTACTGACTCTTAATCATTAGGTCTCTCACCACTGTGGTTCGAGCATGGCTCGGGCCACATATGAGACGCCAAGTTCTGCAACGGAGGTCAGGTTGTTTTCCTCCGGGCACCCTGGTTTTCGCCCACCGCTAATTAACGATCAGCTCGATATAAGTGAAATAATTTTGAAAGGGCCGTATAACCAAAACCAAACAAACAGAAAAAAAAACAAAAAAAAAAAAACACGCAGCCAACAAGCCACAAAGCTGAAGAATCGGTAAATGTTAACCCTTATCTTGCTGAATATTCATTTAAGCCACACCCATTTCTGTCTATCAACCAATCAAATTACTTGATGTAATTTATTGCTACAAATTCATAAATTGAATGCCACACAATGTAGATCCTGATCAGATGGCTTCTTCAGAAGCCATCTGATCTGGATCTACACTGTTTGCAAAGATAAAGGTTGTCGTGAACAGCAAGATAAGGGTAAAACCCATCGCCTAGAACGGTGAGCAGCAAACCTACTGAGGCCGTCACATCTGGATCCACACTGTTGCATAAATATCTGAATCGGCCTGCCAAACAATGTCGCATGGAGGTTGGCATAGGTAATATACATCCAGGATCATTGTATCTAGGTCACATGAAGCTTGGTATGGGTAATGTTAATCCAGGGTCACATGGAGCTTGTTAAATGAAATATTGTTTCTTGGTCGCATGGGGCTTGTTGTATCCCTATGGTTGTATGTAATATTAGTCCAGGACCGTTGTTTCCTGTATATGTAATGACATGAAGCTTATTATATGCAATACTAATCCAAAAGGGTACGAATTGCGCACCACTTGTGGCTGACCTGTTTTTGTTCTGTTATGAGAGGGACTTCATGGTGTCCCTTTCTGCTGAAAACCAGTCTGAAATCATTGAAGCTTTTAGCTCCACTTCTAGATATTTGGATGACTTATTAAATATTGATAATACCTATTGCGATGGTTTAATCAGTCAAATTACACCCCCCCCCCCCGAACTTCAGTTGATTAAAGCAAATTCTTCTGATACCGAGGCCCCGTTTTTGGATTTACATCTATCTATTGTAGATGGGTTTGTTTCGTGCAAAATTTATGATAAACGTGATGATTTTGATTTTGAGATTGTAAATTTTCCTTTTTTGGATGGTGATGTTCATCGTGCGCCATCCTATGGTGTTTATATTTCGCAATTAATTCAGTTTGCTAGAGTGTGCAGTCATGTAACTGACTTCAACACTCGAAATAAATTGTTACCGGCTAAACTTCTTAATCAGGGTTGTCGGTACCATAAACTACGCAAAGCCTTTAAAAAAATTTATAGACGTCATTCTGATTTAATTTCAAATTCAATATTGGACTTAAATCTCTTCTACAACAAGGTCTATCGGAACCCGAATTTTATGGTGACTTGGTATATAAATTCAGAAAAATATATAACCGCAATGACTTCAGCACCCAATTTCGTAAAATCATTCTTCGATATAAAAAATTGGGTACAACATAAATGTTATACGACAGACTGCATGCATGGTAGTTAACCCAATCACGGTTGACAACTTTGCTTCCCTCTTTAATTGCACGCCGGTGGGTCAGGCCTCAGATTCTATGACGGTTCCAACTTAAAGGCTTATGTTGGTTGGTACCTGATGCTCTGTCCCTGGTCGGGCCCATCGGAGTCTTACTGATGGTTTTCTTTTTGCTCCAGCATTTCAGTGGTTTCTTGCTGTCGAATCCTCACCGTTGTTTCATCTCTGTGGTTGTTTGATTTTTGTGTTCACGGAGATGTTGCACTGATGAGTTAGGAGGCCTTCATGCGGACTGAACAAATTCTTTGTCTTAATCGCGACGGAAGTAAGGGCGAGGATTGTGGCCACGTAAATCGATTTAGACCCCGGTGGAATTCGTTTCCGCTGACCGTTCCAAGGCGGTTCTTCTGTCGCGGTTTATTTTTGTTGTGGTTTGTCTTTGGGTGTTTGTGTCGCTTATATTATTTTATTTTGGATAGCCTATTGGCCATTTTGTGGGAAAGTAACTGTCCTTTTGGCTTTCCGCTATTGATGTTTCCATTAGGGTCTGTTGTTTCGTGTTTGTGTATGTTTCGTTCCCTTTGGTGTCACTGATGAGAGCTGTGGGATAATTGTATCGATTCCTGATCATTGCCTCCACTTCTACTTTGAAAATCTGAATCATCAATTTTTTCGTTTCTTGCTTCTAATACTCATTTTAGCCCATACCATACCTCACAATGGGAAAGTTTTATACCTGACCCTCTACCGATTTCTCCAGCAAGTATGGCAGCCAGGAAAGGCTGTGATTATTTGGAGAAAATATTAAAATCTAAATTTTCTTTCACAGACTAAGGCATTCTGACAGGTTGGGCGCACCCTTTTATACCATTCATAGAAGAGGGAGTTCGACCATGTACCAGACCATGGTAGCGGAAAGCAAATTGTGCACGTTCTTCCCATGATTTCCATTTTTGGTTTGGTCGCCATGAGGCGGGCAAACGGGATCTAATGACCAGATTGTAACTGTTCCATGGAGGGGCACGTGACGCGATCAACCAATCAGCTTGAACGATGATGCAATACTATACTGGAATTACAGAAAACAGCCTGTCTGAATAGCGAAACAGACCGAAAAGCAAGCGTCTCAACTCCAAAAATAAATATCTTAAGGGAAACGGATACACCTGGCAGGTGTGGCAGTTAGTCTACCATTTTTACCGTATTTCGAAACACACCTGTACAAATACATTGTCATTTTTTCGCCAAAGAAAAAGAAATTGTAAAAAGAAAAAATGGAATATTTGCCTTTTTTGCTCAAAACATAAATTGCGGGGAGTTGACAGAAACGCCTCGACGAGGCGATTCTATCGAGTACCCACAATCAAGTGTCTCAGAGCATGAATACGGAAATTAACGTATATCCCTGCAAACCTGAGCTTTACTATATAAAAGTGAAGATTATATTTTCTTGTCCTTTGGGATCATTGATTCCATTGTGGAATTTTGAAAATATCTGAGGGTCACCGATGAGGCCTAAATGGCCGAAACTAGCTAGTCTGGCCCAGAAAACATGTACACTCCATATTTTTCAGTTCTGTGGTGTATTCTTTGCTTCCAAAGGATAGCCCTTTTATAGAATATATTTAACTTCCCTTCAACTGGTGTATGGGAATGTGTGGCGGCGGTAAAACGCCTCCCTGCCCTACATCATAGTGTAGATTATATTTTCTTGTCCTTTCGGATCATTGATTCCATTGTGGAATTTTGATAATATCTTGGGGTCACTGATGAGGCCTAATTGGCCGAAACTAGCAAGTCTGGCCCAGAAAACATGTGCACACCATATTTTTCAGCTTTCTGGTGTATTCCATGCTTCCGAAGGATAACCCCTTTATAGAACATATTAAAGGGGATCACAATTCTATAGGCCTGATTTCGTGATGGAAATACAACTTTAAGGTCCTTATGGTTGCTACTCTGTTAGCTCTGTCCAAATGAAAAAGGGGTCTACTCTAAAAGGGGAAGAATTTGCTCCTCAAGGGGTTTACTCTAAAAGGGACTCCCTTTAAGAGTATACCCCTTAGACATATCCAAAGAGAAACTACTTTTGCAGGAGTAGCCCCACCCCCTTAAGGCGTATCTATTTCCCTTATTGGGAACTTATAACAGCCGCAGTCATTTTCGCAATTTTTACGTCTTGCAATGCCATTATGGAGTAAGTCCATGGGGCCATGGAAACGAAAAACAACAAAACATAACTACTACTACTCACAAAGTGTGGGTGGCTGCGGTAGCTCAGTCGGATGCAGTCTGACTGGTGATAAGGAAGACTCGGGTTCGATACCTACCGGGGTCGGCAACATTCTTTCGTGGAGATTGAATATGAAATCTTTTCTATGGTCATCCTTTCCCGTCCGCTGATTCAGGAAGGGCAGGGGTCAGTTTTTGGCGACAGAATGTGCACTGAACTGGTAAACCGCTTACGGATAAGCCTGCTCAGGAAAAGCGTGGATTGGTACACAGACAGGCCCAAACATGACCCAAATCAGTGTTGACTGGGCCGTTAAATGCAAATAAACAAAACTTGCAAAGTTTACTTCACACAGATAGGAACAGATTTATATAGTCTGAACATCTTTCGGTACGCTGATAGCTCTAATAATACGTATATGTAAATGTTGGAAAGACAGAGAACGTTATTTTTCCTCATTGATAAAGATCGCTGGGTGTAACGGGCCTCCGTTAGACTCGCCCAAGTCCCTGCATTTACATTTTTTTTTTATTTTTAAATGAAAGACCCTTTAAACAAAAAAAAATGTAAAAGTCTCTTTAGTCTTCATCTATGAAATGTAGGTGTTAATTTCACAATTTTCATATAAGACTGTATTGGTATTTCATTTACAATGTATTTATTTTTTTAATTTTTTTTTTTGTAAACAATTATTTCTACACCTAATTAACAGACTTGGGCAAGTCTAGGCCTCCGTGGCCTAGTGGATAAGAGTGTTGACTCTTAATCATTAGGTCTCTCAACGCTGTAGGTTTGAGCACTGCTCAGGTCACATAATGAGAAGTTCTGCAACGGAAGGTCAGGGGGTTTTTCATCGGGTACTCAAGTTTTTGCTCACCTCTGATTAACGATCGGCTTGATGTGAGTGAAATAATATTGAAAGGATCGTAAAACCAAACATAAAAAATCGCTGGGTTTTCATGTCTTTGCTACTAGAATTAACGTCTGTGCCCAGGTCGAAGGTCCTAACCCTTCCAAATATATAAAATATTTAGGGAGCGAAACAATGTCATAACGTTGATGGTTCGTTGTTTATTGTTCTTGAGCCCAGCACAGATAGCAATAGTTTCTGTTCAAAAACTTCATGACTACTAAGTGACCTGCCACCAGTTACAGACTGAGTTGTTAAAAGACTTTTTGGCGCATTCGATAGGAGCTATTGTATCTGATAAGCCGAGAGTGGTATTCTTTATTTCCACTCAATACTTGACGTTTTACTAATCAGTTTCTTTTAAAATCAAATTGTGATCCAGAAAGATATACAAAAGGATTGCAAATTTCAGGTTTTTGCGGAGGTACCGCTCAAAGAAACTGCCGAGGTTTAAGATACAGTCTGATTCGCAGCACTTTGTCTGGGCAGGCTTAGATTTTCCTAGGCGGTTCAACAATACTTCAAAGTTCGGTCGGTTTCAGCTCATGCAGTCCAATATATTGTCCCAAGGTCTGATCGGCACGAAGAAATAGATTGGGCTGCATGATGCTTCCACGCAGAGCTGATTCCGACCGCACATGAGTAGTGTTAAATCGCCTAGAAGTTCTAAGCCTGCCCAGGAAAAGTGGCTCGAGTCGGACGGTTCATGCATTTCAACCATTTAGTTTCATTGGGCGACAGATTGGAAGAAATGTCTCAAAAAAGACTCATACAGTGTTAACAGGGACGTTAACAACACATGAAATAGATAACCAAGGCCCTTTAGAAGGCCTGATGACTTAAGAAAAATCTTTTTATATTACCTGTTTGAAAAACAACAACAACAACAACAACAACAACAAAAAACAACAACAACAAAAAAAAAAAAAAAAAAAAAAAACGGTCGTATTAAGTTATGGGGTTGGTGTCCGTCCGTTCGTAAACTTTTTTTTGTATCTGCATAACTCCTACTATACATTTTTCATCCGATCAAGCCTAAAATGTGTATGTAGTAAGGCTAAGATGTGAAGATGTGCCTAAGTTTCGAGAATTACTGTCCACCAAATATTAACAGAGTTATGACCTTTGAAAAATTCGGTTTACATTTTCGTTTGGTTAAGTTTTGTGCTTTACATGTGTAAACCATATGCAAGTTACATTTAGTTTATACTTGCCATGGTGTTAAACAATTTACCACAGAATACTTATCACTACCTACCCCTCCTGATACCAAGGTCACAGACTTCGAAATTTTATATACACGTTTTGTATGAAAAAAATAGAAAGGGAAGCAATGATCAGGAATCGTTACAATCAACCCACAGCCCCCATCAGAGACACCAAAGGAAAGACACACAAACATGAAACAACAGACCCTAATGAAAACACCAACAGCGGAAAGCCAAAATGACAGTTACTTTCCCATAAAATGGCCAATAGGCTATCCAAAATATAATAACATAAGCGACACAAACATCCAAAGACAAACCATAACAAAAACAAACCGCGACAGAAGAACCGCCTTGGAACGGTCAGCGGAAACGAATTCCACTGGCGGGCTTAAATCGATTTTACGTGGCCACAATCCTCTCCCTTACTTCCGTCGCGATTTAGACAAATAATTTGCTCAGTCCGCATGAAGGCCTCCAAGCTTCAGACAAACCATAACAAAAATATACCGCGACAGAAGAACCGCCTTGGAACGTTTAAAGTTTATTATTTTCATTCATAAAATGCATTAAGTGGGATAATGATATCAGCTGGCTCAAATCAGAATGTAGACTGACAAGACCAAATCTATTGGATGATTTTTGAAAGCAGCCAACTTGTTTTTCATCGGTGTGATCGAACGACGTCTGGTAGATGTTTGGTTGACTGGTATACAGACCCTCTATTTCTTGAATAGAAGCAGTCAATTCACGGACATTCCCGTTCGCACCTTTCGCCGCCATCTTTGTTACGTATGGTGTGACGTATCTACCAGAGTAACCCACGCTTTAGTCTGGTTCGACCAGAGTGACGTCACGAGACTTCCGTCATGCTACCAGACCGCTACCAGACTACGTTCGATCACACTTTGGTTAACCATTGGCTAACCATGGTTAACCACGGTTCGTGATCGAACTACCTCGAAGTGGTTACTGCTCGCGTAAATACAAGGGCGTCTATGTTTTATTTGCACGATCAACTCATGGAAAATCATTAGCTGTGACACCACGTCTGATATCGGTATAATTCCTATTGACATCACATCGCATTGTTTAGTTTAAATGAGCTGCAGCAGTTCTATCAACAGAGATATGTATACACAAGCGCAACTTTTTTCTCAGATTCAAAGATTTGATAATCATTTACAACCGTACGAAATACAGTAGAACTTCGATGGCTCGAACACCGATGGCTCGTTTACCATGGATGAGTCGAACCCGTTCTTGAGTCCCTAGGGAAATCCTCTACATAAGAAATAGTGGGGATAATTAAGGAGATTTTAGTCTTTTATCTTGCAAATGTATGCTATGTGTACTCATTAGAATCGCCTCGATGAGGCGATTCTAATGAGTACACATAGCATACATTTTCATTACAGAACACCGAAAAGATGTTTAAAAGTATCTCGTTATGCCTCCTGACAGTAACCCTCAGTGACTCGAACTACCCCTGTCTCGAACAGATTTTCGAGGTCCCAAAGGTGTTCGAGCCATTGAAGTTCGACTGTACATGTTTGTTTACCCTTTATACTCGTCTCAGAATGCATTTTAGATGAGTAGACACTACATACATTCCTAGAAAAATATTACAAAATTATCCTAAATATATTTGAATTCTAAAGAGACTAAAACAGGTTCGACTTAGCAATGGAACGCGAGGCACTGAAGTTTTCCTGTTTTTCTCCGACCCCTGTCTGCCTCCCTCATACATCCTACATATGATCTGCTTCTTCCTCGCTCTCTCATTACTTTCTCTCGCTCTTCCTCTCCATAATTTAAATCATTGCTTCTCAATGTAACTCCCCCTCTGCCCCCTGTCTCTCTCCGTACCCCACCTAGCCACCCATCTCTCTCTCTCTCTCTCTCTCTCTCTCTCTCTCTCTCTCTCTCTCTCTCTCTCTCTCTCTCTCTCTCTTCTCTCTCTCTCTCTCTCTCTCTCTGCTTACGACACTTTAGTGTATTTTTATTTCTGAACCATCAACTTGTTAAAAGTGAATTATTTCCGAGAGGGGTGTTCAATTCAACAGTCATTCACAAAAACAGAACATTAATTTACAAGAAGACGAGGGAAACAGATAATTGCACGACCCGCAGAAAAAGCGACCGACTGAAGTCGGTTGATTTTCTAAGGGTGCCCTAAAATCACCGTGTCATTCTGTCAGTCTGTCTGTCCGTCCGTAATCCGTTTGTGAAAATTGGTGATAGTGACTTTACCGATTGGAATATTTAAATAATTTTTGGCATACTGATAGATATCAATGAGATCTAACCAATGAACTTGCCAAATATTACATTCCATTTAGTATAGCCTCGCCGAGGCGAAAAATGTGAAAATTTTCGAACTGCTTCACCTCGGAAACCGTTGGGCCGATTGAAGTCAAATTTCATATGGAGCCTCTATGGGATGGGTAAAACCAAAATTTACTCATAGGGTCCAGGTCACATGGCCAAAATGGCCGCCAAGCCATATATGGTAAAAACCCTTCAAAAATAGTCTTCTCCAGAACCACTGGGCAGATTTCCACGTAACTTGATAAATAGCATCTGGGACGTAGACCCATCATAAAGTGCTAAAATGGTGACCTTGGGTTGACCTTGACATTCTTTGTGCCTAGGTCAAACTTTGACACATATGCTTTTGTATTGGAAAAGTAAGAATGCATTTTATCCTGCAAATAATTCAGAATACAGTACTAAAGTATAAGATATATTTTTGCTCCTTACGATAAGGCGCATTTATTAGGGGAACCGTTTTAGGTCCAGGTCACATGACCAAAATGGCCGCCATACCCATATATGGTAACACTCATAAAGCTAGAAGCATCCGGCGGGTCGTGCACTTCAGCTGAAGCACTGGTTAATTTGTTAATGCAGTGATGTTACCCCTTTATGTTTTCTGGATGTACGCCCAGTTAACAGTTAAGGCCATGTCGGTCCGACCAGTTACCGGTACTTGGTGAGATCGCCATCCAATATTATCTTACAACAACCGAACGGCGAAGTCCACAAGCAACCGTCCACCTCAAGCAGTCCCCCCGAAAGATGTACCATCAGAAAAAGGAAAGATGGAAAAGAGAAAAAAACAACAACTAAGAAACACAGCCCAAATTCCACTGGTGTGCTTGCAGCAGGTGGAATTGGGGCTGTATTGGTCCAGTCCATTGCCCAACTGAGTCTGGAGCAGCAGAACGCGGGTCACTGAAAACTACGCAGTAGCCCCGCACCGACCCAACCTCCCAAGTAAATTCTGTGTAAACAAGTTTAGTATCAGTCTAGTATCTTCATTTGAAAACGAATCTAATCTTTACAGTGTCAAAACCTTTAATGCTGCATACCAAGTGCAAATGCCGCTGGCAGTTTGGTTCCAGACAAGATGAGTTTCAAAGTATTTTACCATATATGGGCGTAGCCGCCATCTTGGTCAGATAACCCAGATTATGGGAACAAACATTCGTTCCCCCATCAGCTAGAGGACCCGTCTGAATTTGGCAGAGTCCACTAGCAGATTCGGTAGAGTGCCTTTCGCATGCTTTCTGCAAGCGGACCAATTGGCTATATACGCCACAGCTTTGTTTGTGTTACAGTTGAATTCACACAATCGGGTGACTTGGTTTACCTTTTTGTTAATAGAGCATTCCAAAGGTAGGTACAAGCTCCGCCTAGTCAATCTTATCTGCGACTACTATAATATTAATACAAGACAATGGTTTCTCGGTCGCATGGCTCTTGGTTTTGGTAATATTAATCCTGGACCGTAGTTTCTGGGTCGCATAGTTTAATCAAGTGATTTCGTATTAGCCTACTTAAGGTCCGATGTCTGCTGTCCAAGGACCTGTAACTGGGTCAATAAGAAATTACTTGATTAATGACAATTTAATTAATTGACACAATTTAAAAAAAAAAAAAACATGATTATTGATTTTTTTTTGTTCTCACTTGACCTACAGTTAATATTGGTTAACCTGGTGTTAATACGGATGACCGCCGATCAATATAGGACAGTCAATTAATAATATGTAATATTAAGTCAGAACAGTGGTTTCTCGGCCGCACGGATATAATATTAATACAGAGCCGTTGTTTCTTGGTCGCATGGGGCTTGTTTTGCCTAGCATTAATCTAGGACTGTGGCTACTCGGGCGCATGGAGCTGGTATAGGTCATATAAATCCAGGACCGTTGTTTCTAGGTCGCACAGAGCTTGTTATATGTAATATTAATCCAGGACACTGGTTTCTCGACGCATGAAGCTTGGTATAGGTCATATAAATCCAGGACCGTTGTTTCTAGGTCGCACAGAGCTTGTTATATGTAATATTAATCCAGAACACTGGTTTCTCGACCGCAATGAGCTTGGTATAGGTCATGTAAATCCAGGACCGTTGTTTCTAGGTCGCACAGAGCTTGTTATATGTAATAGTAATCCAGGACGCTGGTTTCTCGGCCGCATGGGGCTTGGTATAGGTAATATTAATCAAGGACCATTGTTTCTAGGTCGCACAGAGCTTATTATATGTAATATTAATCCAGGACAGTGGTTTCTCGACCGCATGGAGCTTGGTATAGGTAATATTAATTCAGGACCGTTGTTTCTACGCGCACAGAGCTTTTAATATGTAATATTAATCCAGGACACTGGTTTCTCGGCCGCATGGAGCTTGGTATAGGTAATATTAATCCAGGACCGTTGTTTCTAGGTCGCACAGAGCTTGTTATATGTAATATTAATCCAGGACACAGGTTTCTCGACCGTATGGAGCTTGGTATAGGTCATATATATCCAGGACCGCTGTTTCTTGATCGCATAGAGCTTGTTATATGTAATATTAATCCAGGACAGTGGTTTCGCGACCGCATGGAACTAGGTATAGGTAATATTAATCCAGGATCATTGTTTCTAGGTCACACGAAGCTTGGTATAGGTAATGTTAATCCAGGACAGTTGTTTCTAGGTCACTTGGAGCTTGGTTTAGGTCCTAGGTCGCGCGAAGCTTATTAAATGAAATATTATTTCTAGGTCGCACGGGGCTTGTTGTATGTAATATTAATACTGGACCGTTGTTTCTAGGTCGGATGGAACTGTAGTGGTCGTCCATCCAGTTTTCGACTACACTCGGTTTTCGACGATATAAGCGGTCGCGAGATTTTCGTGTGAATTTCGACGTCACAATCTTTCTAATATTAACTTCCGGAAATTCCCTCTGTCAATCCTTAACAATGACCCAAAATGTGCTTCAAACATGTAAATATTATATTTTAATTGCTTCAATAATTGGTTTCTGCCAAAAGCACATACAAACCCATTCAAAAATGAGTTACAGTAACCATCCGACGATGCCGTTCCGCAAAAATGCACTCATTTGGAACCCCTCGGAATTGATCAGTTTGCATATATGGGGGATCCTTGCCCAAAAATAAAGTATGGAAGCACAAAATTGCTAAAAAATGTTAGAAAGTACTCTTGATTTCTGTGTGTCATATTTTTTAAATGGACCCAGTGTTCAGATTGGGGGTACTGAACACACCTTACATACTGCACAAATGTATTTTTTTTTAAAAAAAAAAAGAACTGATATTTTCCTTTGGCCTTGTTGTCAATAACTACTGTAATGTAAGACAAAAAGTGAATTCTCAGTAGTAACATTTTTAAATTACTTTAGTTACTGCTAATACATTTTAATTGGGTGAAATTTATTACACTGTAGTTCAATATAAAATTTTATTAATTGACTTTCCTGTATTGATCGGAAGTCATCCGTATTAACGCCAGGTCAACTGATATTAACTGAGGTCAAGTGAGGTCAAAAAATCAATAATCATGTTTTTTTTTAATTGTGTCAATTAATAAAATTGTCATTAATCAGGAAATTTCGCATTGACCCAGTTACAGGTCCTCGGTCAGCTGCATTGGCCCGAGGCCGAAGGCCGAGGGCCAATGCAGCAGAACTCGGACCTGTATCTGGGCCAGTAGGAAATTAATAACATTATAGTATAAGACAGGGCATTTTTAATGAATGAGAGTAAGTTATCCCACTGTAATAACGATAAGAAGTTGTTCTATCATAATATCACTTAATATTAGTTTTTCTGCTTTTCTTACCATTTAAATGATGACACTAATTGGCATTTGTCGAAAACCGAGTGGTGACGTCATGCATTTTGACATGTCAGGTGATCAAATATGATAGCAAAACAAAACAGCAAAAAGCGAAAATCGACTGGTTGGGACTGGTATAAAGAAGTGTACCTGTATATTTTAGCGCATCACATGTAAAGCAAATCTTTTTTTAATCCGCTACATAAGCGGTAAAAAATTGATCGTCGAAAACCGGGATGGGCGGCATATATGTAATGACATGAAGTCTGTTATATGCAATACTAATCCAGAACAGCATTACTAGGTCGCATGGCGCTTGGTATAGGTAATATTTATCCAGAACTTTGTTTCTAGGTCACTTTGGATTTATTATATGTAATATTAATACAGCACAATGGTTTCTCGGTCGCATGGCTCTTGGTATAGGTAATATTAATCCTGAACCGTAGTTTCTAGGTCGCATAGAAACATATTTTTAATCAAGTAATTTCGTATTGGCCTACATACAGGTCCGATGTCTGCTGTATTGGCCCGAGACCAAGGACCTGTAACTGGGTCAATAAGGATTTACTTGATTAATGACAAATTAATTAATTGACACAATTAAAAAACATTATTTTTGATTTTTTTTACCTCACTTGACCTACAGTTAATATTGGTTAACCTGGTGTTAATACGGATGACCTCCGATCAATACAGGACAGTCAATTAATAATATGTAATATAAATCCAGAACAGTGGTTTCTCGGCCACACGGATATAATATTAATACAGAGCCGTTGTTTCTAGGTCGCATGGGGTTTGTTTTGCGTAGCATTAATCTAGGACTGTGGTTACTCGGGCGCATGGAGCTTGGTATAGGTCATATAAATCCAGAACCGTTGTTTCTAGGTCGCACAGAGCTTGTTATATGTAATATTAATCCGGGACACTGGTTTCACGACCGCAATGAGCTTGGTATATGTCATATATTTCCAGGACCGTTGTTTCTAGGTCGCACAAAGCTTGTTATATGTAATAGTAATCCAGGACAGTGGTTTCTCGACCGCATGGAGCTTAAATCCAGGACCGTTGTTTCTAGGTCGCACAGAGCTTCTTATATGTAATATTAATCCAGGTCAGTGGTTTCTCGACCGCATGGAGCTTGGTATAGGTAAAGTTAATTCAGGACCGTTGTTTCTAGGACGCACAGAGCTTGTCATATGTAATATTAATCTAGGACAGTGGTTTCGCGACCGCATGGAGCTTGGTATAGGTAAAGTTAATTCAGGACCGTTGTTTCTAGGACGCACAGAGCTTGTCATATGTAATATTAATCCAGGATATTAGTTTCTCGACCGCATGGAGCTTGGTATATGTAATATTAATTCAGGACCGTTGTTTCTAGGACGCACAGAGCTTGTTATATGTAATATAAATCCAGGACACTGGTTTCTCGACCGCATGGAGCTTGGTATAGGTCATATTAATCCAGGACCGTTGTTTCTAGATCGCACAGAGCTTGTTATATGTAATATTAATCCAGGGCACTGGTTTCACGACCGCATTGAGGTTGGTATAGGTAATATTAATCAAGGACCGTTGTTTCTAGGTCGCATGGAGGTTGCAAGACAGCAGTTCAAGGTCGCATGGAGCTTGGTATAGGTAATATTGATCCAGACCGTTGTTTCTAGGCTGCATAGAGATTATTATGTGTAAATTAATCATGAACAGTGGTTTCTAGGCCGATTGGAGCTTGTTATGTGTTAAAATAATCCAAGACAGCATTTCTCCGCCGCCTGGAGCTTGGTGTAGTTAATATTAATCCAGGACTGTTATTTCTAGGCCGCATGGGGCTTTGTTTGTGGTCGACTCCTCCTCCCCTTATCAACCCCACATTTTTTCGACATATCGTGTATCTTATATACAATATATTTTACAATATAATACAAAATATATTATAACGTTTATGTTTATTACAGATGAAAGGGTTCTCGTGGACTTTGAAGTCAGAGTTGATTAGAAGCAATCAAGGAGTAATTCAACAATACTGATGTTGGACAGATTTGGTAGGTGGATGCTCGAATGAGTCGCTGGTGGAATATCTCAGTTTCCTAGACCAACCAACTCCACGACGCAACGCCACCCACGCCAGCATCTCAGCTGAAAGCTAATCAACAACAATAGCGTTACTAAGACACTAAAGCAAGCAACGCAGCGCCATATATAGACTAAAGCCGGTCATTACATGTTTTTTATTTGAGGTTTAACGTCCCCTCAACACTGTGTAGGTCATTTTGGAGACAATGCTTCGAATTCTGTGGGACTTTAACCCGACATTGAGATGAAATTAACTACCAAGCCAAACTACTGTCGCCCAATAAAACCAATAGGGTTTATAAGTATGGACGGTCCGATTCGCACCGCTATGACCCCTCCTATAAGCGGTTTACCAGTACTCGCGTGCGGTCGATTTCAGCTCTGCGTGGAAGCATCATGCAGCCCATCTATTTCTTCATGCTCCGACTGGCGTGGGCCTGCCATTACATCAGGGTGCATGGTTAAATGAAAGGATATTAAAGAGAAGAGTTTGTTATATGTAATATTAAACCAGGACAGTGGTTTCTCGACCGCATTGAGCTTGTTATAGGTCATATTAATCCCGGACCGTTGTTTCTAGGACGCACAGAGCTTGTTATATGTAATATTAATCCAGGACACTGGTTTCTCGACCCCATGGACCTTGGTATAGGTCAAATTAATCCAGGACCGTTGTTTCTAGGTCGCACAGAGCTTGTTATATGTAATATTAATCCAGGACACTGGTTTCTCGACCGCATGGAGCTTGGTATAGGTCATATAAGTCCAGGACCGTTGTTTCTAGGACGCACAGCGCTTGTAAGACAGCATTTCAAGGTCGCATGGAGCTTGGTATAGGTAATGTTAATCCAGGGCAGTGGTCTCTCGATCGGATGGAGCTTGTTATAGGTCATATAAATCCAGGACCGTTGTTTCTTGGACGCACAGAGCTTGTTATATGTAATATTAATCCAGGGTACAGGTTTCTCGACCGCATGGAGCTTGGTATAGGCCATATTAATCCAGAATGATTGTTTCCAGGTCGCATGGAGCTTGTAAGACAACATTTCAAGGTCGTATGGAGCTTGGTATAGGTAATGTTAGCCCAGGGCAGTGGTTTCTCGACAGTATGGAGCTTGGTATGGGTCATATAAATCCAGGACCGTTGTTTCTTGTTTGCTTGATTTGAGGTTTAACGTCCCCGTCAACACGGTAAAGGACGCACAGAGCTTGTTCTATGTAATATTAATCCAAGGCTGGTTTCTTGACCGCATGGAGCTTGGTATAGGTCATACAAATCCGGGACCGTTGTTTCTATGTCGCACATAGCTTGTTATATGTGATATTAATCCAGGACACTGGTTTCTCGACCGCATGGAGCTTGGTATAGGTCATTTAAACCCAGGACGTTGTTTCTAGGTCTCACAGAGCTTGTTATATGTAATATTAATCCAGGACACTGGTTTCTCGACCGGATGGAGCTTGGTATAGGTAATATTAATTCAGGACCGTTGTTTCTAGGTCTCACAGAGCTTGTTATATGTAATATTAATCCAGGACACTAGTTTCTCGACCGCATGGAGCTTGGTATAGGTCATATAAACCCAGGACCGTTGTTTCTAGGTCGCACAGAGCTTGTTATATGTAATATTAATCCAGGACACTAGTTCTCGACCGCATGGAGCTTGGTATAGGTTATATTAATTCAGGACCGTTGTTTCTAGGACGCACAGAGCTTGTTTTATGTAATATTAATCCAGGGCACTGGTTTCTAGACCGCATGAAGCTTGGTATAGGAAATATTAATTCAGGACCATTCTTTATAGGACGCACAGAGCTTGTTATTTGTAATATTAATCCAGGACACTAGTTTCTCGACCGCATGGAGCTTGGTATAGGTCATATTAATTCAGGACCGTTGTTTCTAGGACGCACAGAGCTTTTTATGTAATATTAATCCAGGACACTGGTTTCTAGACCGCATGAAGCTTGGTATAGGAAATATTTATTCAGGACCATTGTTTCTAGGTCGCATGGAGCTTGTTATTTGTAATATTAATCCAGAACAGTGATTTCTCCGAAAGGAATATATAATACATAAATAAGAAAAGAAGTTGAAAAAGGTCATATTAATCAAGGACAATTGTTTCTGGGTTGCACTGCATTACGTAAACACACCTATTCAAATACATTGTTTCCTCTGACGCCAAAAAATTGAAAATTTTAAGGTGAAAAATTGTGATATTTTTCTTATTTGTGCTCAAAATATAGATTGTTAGTACTCGTTAGAACCGCCTCATCGAGGCGGTTCTAACGAGTACCCACAATCTATATTTTAGAGCAGAAATAAGAAAAATAAGGATTACCCCTCTAAACCCCAGTTTTACTATATAAAAGTGGGTTCAAGGGGGACAAAATTATATAGGCGTTTTTTCGTGATAGAGTTTGTCAGTTTAGAGCATTGAAAATAGTGTTACCTGAGCCCCGTTTGTAATGTGTCATAACACTTAACAGTAATGTGAGATGAGGTGCAGGCGATAACAACCTTAATGGTTTTCTTACTTTTGAAGGTATAACCCTTTATTTGCATTATCTGCTGGTTCCTAGTCTGAAGGTAATCAGTGTTGGAAAAACAGGTAACCAGACCCCCCTGACCTTTTAAGGTCAGGGAGGTCTGGTTACCTGTTTTTCCAATATTGTCAATGTGCAAGCTGGGAGCCAGCAAATAATGCAAATATGGTGAATAGCCCTTTATTTGTTTGATTGATTTAAGGCTTAACGTCTCCGTCAACACTGTATAGGTATTTTGGAGGCGTTGCTTCCATTTTTGTGGGACTTTTACCCGACACTGAGATGAAATGACATCACAAGCCCTGTCGCCCAGTGAAACCAATAGGGTTTATAAGCATGTACGGTCCGACTCGCACATCTTTGCCGGGGCAGACTTAGATCCTCTAAGCGGTTTACCAGTAGTGGTGTGCGGTCAGTTTCAGCTCTGCGTGGAAGCATCATGCAGCCCATCTATTTCTTCAAGCCCTAATGGGCGGTGGCCGATATAACCCTTTAAACAGCAGAAATAGTGATTTATTTTCACTTACTCGTGCCCGCAACACAGCCATTTTACATCACGAAAACTCGCCTATACAATTTTGACACCTTGGATCCCATCTTTTATATAATAAAACTGGGGTTTACAGGGTTTATTTCTGCTCTATATTTTGAGCAGAAATAAGAAAAAATATCACAATTTTTCATCTTAAACATTTTATTTTTTCGGCGATAAAGTTTACAATGTATTTTACAGGCGTGTTTTCGTAATGTCATAGCAATATGTAGTTTTAGTCTAGACAAAGCACCACTAAAACCCTTTTGTACCACATGGAATCTTCCACCTTATATATAGCAGGAGTCCATATCAAAATTAAGGGGTGTCAGGTTGTGTTTTCTTCAAAATTGATCTGGAAAATGGCTTAATTTTCACAAAAAGTGTAGGCCCTGATCAGACGCCGCGTTCTGCGGCGTCTGATCTGGGCCTGCACTGTTTGCGACCTACCCCTTTTGGGGCTTCCGGTACCAAATGGGTTAAAAAGGGGAAGACCTTTTTATGCCCCCCGTAGGAGGGCATATAGTTTTTGCACTGTCCGTTTGTGGGTTTGTGCGTTTGTAAGTCCGCACTTTTTGTGTGATGGCTCCCACGGGGGCATTGTTCATTTATTTTGACAGATCTTGTTTTCATTTAGAAAACAATGTCTTGTTTGGTTTTCTGTATATATTCTCCATTTCAGTGCGGGTATCAAATGCTGTAGCTCCTTTTGGCCCCCGCCCAACGGGGCTTGAAGAAATAGATGGGCTGCATAACGCTTCAACGCAGAGCTGAAACCGACCACACACGAGTACTGGTAAACCGCTTAGAGGATCTAAGCCTGCCCAGGCAAAGCGGTGCGAGTCGGACAGGCCATGCTGTAATATAAACCCTATTTCTTTCACTGGGCGACAGGGCTTGAGGTGTCATTTCATCTTATTGTCTGGTAAAAGTCCCACAACATTGGAAACAACTTCTCCAAAATGACATATACAATTCAATTCAATTCAAATTTTATTCAGATTGCCAAATACTTGAAAAAACCCTACTTCCGGTACTGTAATGGCGGGTTGAATTTTTTTTGGCGCTCGTCAGAATTTGTTTCAATATCTTGGAAGAGAAGTTGATCATAGATCGGTGTTTATTCACGATGTTATAGAAGTTCAGGGACACAAGAATATATGTCTGATATAGAAAGAAACTGAAGAACTCTTGTAAATTCTGAGTTTTCTCTCATAGTCACTAGATTTCGCGTTGTCTGACTTGGTTTAACATTGTCTGTAGCTAGAGAAATCGAAATTATGGGCAACAAAAATAAAGCTAAGGGCAAAACGCCCACAAATTCCTCGGCTTCTAGAACTGCAGCCCCAGCCTCTGCTTCACTCATTAGGAGAAGTCGCAGAGATGCCCCAACACCAAAGCGACAAAGGGAAGAAAGTGACGAGGAATATGAGACAGCTACTGAAGTTGATCCTGAAGTACTTGTAGACTCATTGCTGGCATGTCTAATTAAGAATGAAAGCTTACTTAATGGTTTCATCGAAGATTTATTTGAGATACCTAAAATCCAAGACAAAATTGTGTCGCAAGTATTGAAGCTGTTAAAGGACACCCCTACAGAAAATGTGGTAAATGAATCTGTGAAAGCAGTAACAAACAGCCTCAATGATACCATAAAAGAACTAACTGGTAATGTAAAACAGCTCACAGAGGAGTTGAGGTCATCCAAAACACAATGTGATGATCTCGAACAATACTCAAGGCGCAATAACATAATTATAGCTGGTATTCCTGAAAATGACAAAACTAGCAGCGAAGACCTGACATGCAACTTCCTCAACAAGTATGTTGATAGTGGCATTGATCCCAGAGAGATTGACAGAGTACACAGAATCACTCGTGCCTCAAACAGACAGAGTAATAATCGCAGACCTAGGGACATAATCGTGAAATTTTGCAGTTATCGCTCAAAAGCCTCCATCCTCTCTCGAGATCCAATGAAGCAACTCAGGGAAGACAATCAAAATAAATCCCCCTCAGAGCGTATCTATGTCAGAGAAGACCTCACAAAAGCTAGGAACTCAGTCTTATACAAAACTAGAGTGCTTAAGAGAGCAAATCTTATCAAAGACACCTACTCCAGAGATGGACGTATAGTTGTGAAACTATTCACGGACAGGTATATCCACCTTACATGTGAGGATGACTTCAAAAACTTTTGCAATAAAAATAAAATAAAATATGTTGACCCAAAGGCAGCTGGCACTGGTCCCCGGCGGGTCGCTGAGACTACTTCTGCCAATTTAATGGACACAGAATCCATTACCAATGCTGGCGCATCAGCCTGCCATCTTGATCCTGAGGCTGCAGTCTTTACCCCAGTCCAGTCTGAGTTGACCGTGCCTATGGCTCCAGCGGTACAGCTGCCTAGTCCTCAACTATCACCCTCACAGTCATTGTTCAAAAATCTGATTCAGTAGACTCCTTGATCAGTGACAATCAACAAAGAACAACATTGCTGTATATAATTTATTTTTCAAATCCCTTCACCCCCTAAAATTATTACACAACTGCATATATTCTAGAAATCTAAGCTGGTCGACCTCATAACGACTTGGAATAATCACTGCAGGTCTGAACACTGTTTACCAGTAGTGGTGTGCGGTCAGTTTCAGCTCTGCGTGGAAGCATCATGCAGCCCATCTATTTCTTCAAGCCCTAATGGGCGGTTGGCCGATATAACCCTTTAAACAGCAGAAATAGTGATTTATTTTCACTTACTCGTGCCCGCAACACAGCCATTTTACATCACGAAAACTCGCCTATACAATTTTGACACCTTGGATCCCATCTTTTATATAATAAAACTGGGGTTTACAGGGTTTATTTCTGCTCTATATTTTGAGTAATTAAATGTTTTAAGCAAACGTCGGTATGACTATTTGTAAGTTATCATGCATCATACCCCATATACATACATACATACATACATACATACATACATACATACATACATACATACATACATACATACATACATACATACATACATACATATGATTTTAGAGTGAAGCTAATAATCATATACAGTGTTGACGGGGACGTTAAACCACAAATCAAACAGAAAAAACAAAAGCTGAGCTCCTTTCTTGGCTGAATTACCATTTTTGGGTCGTTATCCGTAGTTGGCAAAGTACAGAAATGAGCTCAGAGACTAGAGAGCAAAAATATAGAAAGTGGTAAGTGGGACCTCTTTGTTGTATGTATGAGGGCAAAATTTCTTCAGATGAAATTCCTTCGACGTCAAAGTGCATCCCTCATCCAAAATAATAAATGCTGGTGAACGTATGCTTACCAGGCCGCCGAATGTCAATAAACTGTCACAACGTGCGGTTGAACAATCGTCATATTTACCCATTTTGTACCAAATGGAATCTTCTTCCTTATATATAGCAGGAGTCCATTTCAAAATTGAAGGGTGTCAGGTTGTGTTTTCATCAAAATTTATTTGGAAAATGACTGAACTTTCAGCAAACAGTGGAGGCCCTGATCAGACGCCGCGTTCTGCGGCGTCTGATCTGGGCCTGCACTGTTTGCCAGGGTTCCCGTTTGGGGTGTTCTGTTAGAAAATGGGTTAAGCACTGATTGCCGCCATCTTATTTCAATTTAGCCGAATTATTCCGAATTATTCACTACCAGCATCTATTTTCGTAATAAAATTACAATTTTCCGCTGGTCTGGTTCCTGATCAGATGCGTCTTTTTGGTGGATTAGCTTAGAGGGTACGGCGATGAAAGAATTTATTGTCAGCTCTCAGCGATGAAGATGTTATGTCTAATGAAGTGTGAAGCTGTTCGTTTCAATGACAACAATCTTTTGAAGTCAGATTTCATAGCTTTTGACTTTAATAAAAATGTGGTGGCAAAGCTTTCCTTACGCAAACCATTACGTACATGTTGAAAATACGGGCATAGTATATTTTAGACTGGTTACATAAGACATACAGGCGATTTAACATGATGATACATACACACTCAAATATATATTATTTGTCAAATATATGTACTTATTTCAAGTTATCAAATGGTTACTATTTAGAAATACTTTATTATTGTTTTTTTGAAATAACAAACTGATAAATAAATAAGACAGAAAGAAAGAAAGAAAAAAGAAAGAAAAAAGAAAGAAAAGAAAGAAACAGACAGACAGAATGAAAGAAGCGTGTTGTTTACAAGAGCATCTAGAAATAGTATTGCCCGTAGTTGATTATCGTCCGCCTCAGCCACATGGAGGCTCTAACGAGCACCAACAATCTATATTTGGAACAGAAATAAGAAAAATATTGAAACATTACATCTGAAATAAAAGTTACTTGACTCTAAGATATCACACACATGTTTTGAAAATCGCGCATATAATGTGCACACATTTCCATATACCAACCTACGGACAGTTCATAAGAATGTCACATCATGGAAAAATCTATTTTACGGCATTTGCGAACATAAAAGGTGCTGACCAGACTGCGCATACACGTTTGTGTTCGCTGCTTGGCTAGTGCAATGTCTCTCTTTTCTTCTACGGGCTGAACACAACGACATGTGAGGAGAGATACTAGAGCATAACTTATGGATATCTTTTCGAGCTGCTATAGAATAAAGATATAGTAAAATTAAGACCACATTTGGGACTGTTCAAAAGTGGTCTTTAAGATCACTTTTGAACAGTCCCAAGGTGGTCTCTGGCCAGAGGACAGTGTATGCAGAAAAAACGAAGAAAGAAAAACTGCAACCTACTAAATAAGCTTTTTAAAGCAGAATTAGACTTGATTGGAGGTGGTCTTAATAGCGGCATTTCACTTTATAGTGTGTTACTCATTAGAATCTCACCGATAAGGTAATTCTAATGAGTACACACAAAATAAATTTTGATGACAAAATAAGAAAAAAAAAAAAAAAAAAACCTCTTAATTCATTATTGAATTTTATTATTTTTTGGAACTGTGGGAACAATTGCCTAGGGTTCAAAACCAGTTTGATTCAGTCGTGGCAAATAAGAATGGGTAATCGAGTTATCGAAGTTTCATTGTATAAAGCTTCGATTCTCTACATACTCCATTTAATTTCGGACCACGCCCATTAGGGCTTGAAGAAATAAATGGGCTGCATGATGTTTCCACGCAGAGCTGAATCCGACCGCACACCAGTAA
This sequence comes from Lucinisca nassula, assembly GCA_963580285.1. Taxonomy (NCBI): domain Eukaryota; kingdom Metazoa; phylum Mollusca; class Bivalvia; order Lucinida; family Lucinidae; genus Lucinisca; species Lucinisca nassula. The sequence goes on from OY757019.1 coordinate 117,296,508, forward strand.
TGGTAAACTGCTTCGAGGATCTAAGCCTGCTCGGGCAAAGCGGTACGGGTCGGACCGTCCATGCTTATAAACCCTATTGGTTTCATTGGGTGTCATTTCATCTCAATGTCGGGTAAAAGCCCCACAAAATTGGAAGCAACGTCTCCAAAATGACCTACATGTATACAGTGTTGATGGGGACGTTAAATGACCTACATGTATACAGTGTTGTCGCTCAAGCCTTCTTGTAGATTTTGCCACGCGCTGGCTCAAATATATGTGTGATTTGGGGACACATTTGGATCGATTATTTGTCATTCGACCCAAAGTTACTTAGCATAAAAACTCTTCAAGGTGGATGACCACGTGACTATCATTGATTTTAATGATTATTTATACTGAGAAAACAGCCGCGCTTTTCGTATCGCTGTGCGTAAGAGGGTTAAGTCATGTGTTTGGTTTGGCAAACAGCGTAAACCAAGATCACACGCCGCGGTCTGAGGCGATTGATCTTGGTCCACACTGTTTGCTTACAGTACAGGAATTTAAAAGTTTAACGAAACGGTCTAAATCCCCTGTTCAGACCCATTTCCCCATCTACACTCAAAGACAATTGACCAAACAGTGCAGGCATTGCTTTGATTTTTATAATATCTTGAAAGTATGTGTTGCGGGTACTCATTAGAATCGTCTCGATGAGCATGCTTTGTTTGTTTGTTTGACTTGATGTTTAACGTCCCCATCAACACTATAAAGGTCATTTTGGAGACGTTGCTTCCAATTTTGTGGGACTTTTACTCGACACTGAGATGAAATGACATCTCAAGCCCTGTCGCCCAATGAAACCATTAGGGTTTATAAGCATGGGCGGTCTGACTCGCACCTCTTTGCCTGGACAGGCTTAGATCCTCTAAGCGGTTTACCAGTAGTCGTGTGCGGTCAGATTCAGCTCTTCGTGGAAGCATCATGCAGCCCATGTATTTCTTCAAGTCGCAGTGGGCGGGGGCGTCTCGATGAGCATGCACTGCACAAAATTGATTTATAGAAGACCTAAAATATATACAGAACCATACTCATCCCCATCATGAGCTATGATTAAATCTCAGTGGCTCGAACTATGCCTAACTCAAACAAATTTCCATGGCTCAAATTGAAGTTAGACTGTATAAAACTTACAGTTACAGTCGAACTTCAATGGCTCGAACACCTTTGGGACCTTGAAAATCTGTTCGAGACAGGGATAGTCCGAGCCTCTGAAGGCTACTGCCAGGAGGTATACGATATACTTTTTGATATTTATTCGATGTTCTATAATGAAAATGTATGCTGTGTGTACTCATTAGAATCGCCTCATCGAGGCGATTCTAATGAGTACACACAGCATACATTTGCAAGATAAAGGACGAAGATCACCTAAATTTTCTCCACTATTTCTTACGAAGAGAAATTTCCTAGGGGTCAAGAACGTGTTCGACCCAGCCATGGTAAACGAGCCATCGGTGTTCGAGCCATCGAAGCTCTACTGTACTTTCTAGTCAGTTTTATGTTTTTGGAAGTTTACTATCGATTTGCAAACCACGATATAATACTTGATCTTGATATGCAAACGCCTTCGCCGTTTTGAAGCTGGCTGTAGACGCCTTTATATTATTGCGCTATTTTGCAAGTGGCTGTAAGTTGTCTTATTAATAAAGCCCTCTTGTCACCGGGCAGTGAGTGGCATGCGGTGTTCCCTTGGAGAGCGAAAGGTTTCCTAGGTAGCATGGAGAGTATTACAGAATCTGGACATTGCCCAGGTGAGAGCAGTTACCATAGTTTTACCATAATTCGGACACCCAAACTTTGGAACTATTTTTATTTTTTTTAGAAAGCAGAGACTAAATTGATTTTGTGAAAGGATGCAATTAAAATCTCCGCCAGTAACAAAGACGTGTTTATTCCAACATTATTTGTATTTTTTTTATAATTGTTGCATTTCAGATTATTTGAGATTTCTACGGTACTCCTTCAGAAAGTTCAGGTTATTGTGTAAAATATTTAATTGGTTTCCTAGCAAAACGTAAAAATTCGAAATTTTGTGGTCAGGATACAATTTCGAATTTTTCTGCTTTGGTCATTTTCTGTGCAGGTATGGAATAGCCTAGTGATTATTAAGCGGACAACTCTGACTTCCAGGATTTTTTCACTGCCTTAAAAAATAAAAAGAAAATAAATAGAAATTGGATATTACCAGAACAGGTGATCTTAATTTTCGCTTTCCGGAAAAGTATAAAACAGCATAGTCCCAAATAAGGAGAAGTAATGAGTATGATTTTGGGATGATTATTCAAACTGATTTCGCAATAAACACGTACGTTGTGGATACACGTATGTTGTTGATATTTGTTAGAATCGCTTCTTGGAAGCGATTCTAACAAATATCAACAATATAGGTACTTCTAACAAGAATTAAAAAAAAAACAACAAACAAATAGTTTCGTTACTCCTTATTTGGAGCTATGATAAAACCATATGTTCCTTTGTTGCTGTTATTATTATTATTATTATTATTATTATTATTATTATTATTATTTGTTATTATTATTTTGCAATTGCTGAAGGATTAGTCATTTAAATTCCACGAGGATTCCGATTCATTATCTAGAAATATGTTAAAATATATGAAATGTTTATAAATCGTGTGGAACTGTTTCGGATAGTTTAAGTAATAAGTATATGATCGTGGAAATACATCTTTTCTACTTCTTCTTCTTCTTCTTCTTCTTCTTCTTCTTCTTCTTCTTCTTCTTCTTCTTCTTCTTCTTATTATTATTATTCTTATTATTATTATTTTACAATTGCTGTAGAACTAGTCATTTAAGTTCCATGAGGATTCAAATTCATTATCTTGGAAAATGTTAAAATATATGAAATGTTTATAAATCGTGTGGAATTTCGGATAGTATTGAGCATATGTGGATGAAAATATCGTAGAATTACTTAAAATATACATATGAAATGTTTATAAAACGTACGGAATTCCGGATAGTTTAAAATGTATTTCTTTCTTTCTTTCTTTTTTTTTTTTCTTTCTTTCTTTCTTTCTTTCTTTCTTTCTTTCTTTCTTTCTTTCTTTCTTTATTTCTTCCTTGCAGAAAACGTATTCGGTTATTTTTCTATCAATTAAAATATATATTCAAATAATTATTTATCAGCATGTGTGGATGAAATGACCAAACGCAGTCAAACTCACATTGCATGCAGATATAGATACTTTTTATGTGAATACCAAACGTATTTCATCGAGTGTGGTGAAAACATCAGCAAAGATCACTTGAACAATCCCAAAGGTGGTCTCTGACGAGAAGACACTATATCCAGAAAACTCAAAGAAAGAAAAAAAATAGAAATTGCAACCCACTAAATAAGCGTATAAGCTTTTTAAAGCAGAATTAGTCTTAATTGTCGATGGGCTTAATAGCGGCATATCACTGTACTGGAAGATAGTCTTTTATTTTATAATTAGCAGTGAAATCAATCCATGCCTGAAACAAATAAAAACTATGTATTCATATTGTGAAAAGATAGGATATTTTCATATTGTGAAAAGATAGGATATTTTCATATTGTGAAAAGATAGGATATTTTCACATTGTGAAAAAATAACATGACAATGATATTTTTTTTACAAAAGCGACCTGGACTATTTTGTATAATGGAATTGTTGCCTGAAAGATTTTAGATTTGCCGGTTATATTTCATATATACAGATGACCCGCGTTATAACGACAGTATTTGTTCCCTATTAATGTTACGTTATAATGAATTTGCCGTCATAAAGAATCCCAGTTAGGATTATGATTTGTCATAAAAGGTCTTTTTAATTTTCTCTAAGAATCAAATGTTATAGACATTTGTTAGAATCGCCTCGACATAACATTTTGTTTCTTGGAGTATTAAATTACAAGAATCTTTCATGACTATGTATTCGATTTGGGCATTTCCAACCCGAGGAAAGCCCGCGCCGCTCGGAATCGAGGCTAGACCTTGAGCTAAGAATTCATTCCATTGAAATTGTCGTTATAACGAGTTTTGTCGTTGTAACGAATGTCGTTATAACGCGGGTCCTCTGTAACTCACAATACGGAAATGTTATGACGTTTTACCCCCTCAACCCAAAGTTTCTGGATCCTGTTCTTTGAGACATCAATTGCTTAACTAGCTCGTTAGTGGCAATATACTAAAGAAAATAAGTTTAGCAATTTTTTTTTCGGCCCACTTTTTTCAAACTCTGAGGTGCTAACTTAATCAAATATACGTCTTATAAGTCAGTTCTGATACCAAACTCACTAGTTCTGTATTTTTAACGTTTTTTCACTGCCACGGACGTTTGGCGTAATTCTGCTGCAGTCAGTATCGATGATACTCACTGTACTTTTGTGGTCCATGCCCAAATAAACTGTCGAAAAATAAAAGTTTTAAGACGGGGCGCCGTCCTGGACTGACGTTAGACCAGCGTAATGTGGCTATTGGAATGCTTACTGGCGACACGAAAGTTATGGAGGTTTCAGAACATTTTCATGTTAGTAAAAGTGCCATTTCAAGACTCAGGTCAAAGTTCCGTCAAACTCGCACCGACAAAGACATACCACGCTCTGGTAGACCACGTAAAACAACACATCGCGAGGACAATTGTATCGTGACGTCATCTCGACGAAATCGGTTTCTCAGCAGCACCAGAATCGCCGGTATGGTTCTGAATGCAATTGGAACACGAATTTGCGGTACGACTGTGAGGAATAGACTACGAGCTGCGCGGTTACGTGGACGTCGACCGTAGGAGTTCCATTGACGCAGGACCACAGACGGGCTAGACTCAACAGGGAAATGGCAAATCGTCGGTGGACAACACAGCAGGGGAACCAAGTTGTGTTCACGGACGAATCCCGTTTCGATTCGAAACTTGCTGACGGAAGAGTACGTGTTTGTAGACGACATAGAGAGAGGATGGACCCTGCCAACGTCATTCAGCATGACCGTTTTGGAGGCGGCAGCCTTATGGTTTGGGGCGGAATTTCGCATCGGGTTAAAACAGACTTAGTAACTGTTCAGGGAAAGTTGAATGCCGTCCAATACTGTGATGAAATTGTTCGGCCTTTGTTAGTTCCTGTGTTACGTCAAGGACACGTCACGATTTTTCAGCAGGATAATGCACGCCCCCATGTCGCACGTCATACAATGGACTTTCTGCAGTGAAATATGTGAATGTGTTAGACTGGTCAGCAAGATCACCGGATCTTTCGCCTATTGAGCACCTCTGGAACCACCTGGAAAGGCGTATCAGAAATGACGTCAACAACGTAAGAGACCTTGAACGTGTTCTTCATGATGAATGGAATCGTATACCCATGGGTGTGGTTCGGAGGCTTATTTCGAGCATTGGGAGACGGTGTGGGGCTGTTGTGGACTCAGATGGTGGGCATACCAGATACTGATAATTGGTGTGGGTTTTTTGTGACACCCCGACGTTGATTGACGCTATGCAGCGGTTGTGCTATTTTCAAATCAAAGGGCTAGGGTCGATAAGGGCCATTTTTGGCCTCATCTTCAAAATCATTCAAATTGTGCCGAATGACAAAATATTAGTTGCGATTTTGAAAAATGTAAATAGTTGTAACATTTGAAGTCTGTTGCCATGGCAACACGCGTTGAAAGAAAGACACCGTTTTCCCTAGCAAAAGATGGTGCTGCTTTCTTTTTGATTGTTAAACTGGCATATATCATAATGCTTTTTATTCAAAGATGTAGTGGTATATGCTAAACGAGGCTTTTAGTTAAGAAAAGTCATATTATCCAATAAGAATACCCGCTGGAATTATGTCCCCCCCCCCCCCACCAGAGGGGAGGGGACATATTGTTTTTGGTGCGGATCCCGTTTGCGTCGGCGTCAGCGTCGGCGTAGCCTATTTGAAGCATTATATCTCCTGAACCTATGGATGGATTTTGACCAAACTTGCATAGACACATTACTAGCATAAGAATAAACAGCCTTTAGGTCATGATGACCTTGGCCTCATTTTCAAGGTCACAGCGATCCAAAAACTGTAATTTTGGGCCAAAAAATGACTTGTCTGCACTCTGTCTTATTAACAAATTGATTATTTTTTGTCAAACTTGGTACAATATATAATTACAACATTCCGCAGATATGGTTAGAAATTGGTGACCTTGACCTCATTTTCAAGGTCACAGCGACCCCCAAAACGGTCATTTTTGGGCCAAAAACGGCTTGTCTGCACTCTATCTCATTAACGAATTGATTAATTTTAGTCAAACTTGGTACAATTTATCATTACAACATACCACAGATATGATTAGATTTTGGTGACCTTGACCTCATTTTCAAGGTCACAGCGACCCCAAAAACAGTCATTTTTTGGTCAATTACTGCATCGAGCTCGGTGCAGTTCGTAACTGTCTGTTTGGAATTTTTACCGGCTCTGGTGCATTCAAGAAAAACTCTATCTTGCAACTGTTAATAACATTGAAGGTCTTCTTTTTGCATTGGTCGTGGGTGTGCTTTTACGGTCCTTTCAAGATAATTTTACTGCTTTCGAGCCGATCGTCAACCAGAGGACGATAAAAACCGGAGTATCTGGAAAAAATAAACACCTGACCTTCCTTTGCAGAACTTGGCGTCTAACATGACCCGAGTGGGACTCGAACCTACAACACAGAGAGACCTTATCAATTAAGAGACAGCTAGCACTCTTACCCAATTAGCCAATGAAGTCTGTAACAATGAACGTGCCCTAAGGTGCCCGAAAGCAGTTCTCTGTTTAAATAATCTCTGGTTTGACCGTCGTCTTGACTGGCCATGAAAAGCCCTAAGGCCTGTGTAATGAAAATGTATTTTTTCTTGTTAATGTTGCTCTTTTCAGCATCTCTATTTTCAGTCACTATCTCTCACTCCCTCTCTCTCTCTCTCTCTCTCTCTCTCTCTCTCTCTCTCTCTCTCTCTCTCTCTGAAATGTATTTTTCTGTTAATGTTGCTGTTTTCAGCATCACTACACTCTCCCTCTCTCTCTCTAAAATATTTTTTTTTCTGTTAATGATGCTGTTTTCAGCATCTCTACATACAGCTCTCTCTCTCTCTCAATCTCTCTCTCTCTCTCTCTCTCTCTCTCTCTCTCTCATGTTTTTATCTGTTAACGTTGCTGTTTTCAGCATCTCTACATACAGTCTCACACACACACACACACACACACACACACACACACACACACACACACACACACACACACACACACACACACACACATTGAAGCTATACCTATGGCAATCAGACGCCGCGTTCTGCTGCGTCTAGTCTGGGTCTACACTGATTGCCAAACCCAGTGCATGGCCCTTTTACACAATACTATGATATCACAATGGAAAGAAAAGCGTGACTATAATTTCCTACAAATCAGGCACAGTCACGTGGACATTATCAACAACGTTCGGCTAGTGTATAATAACTTTAGGTCGACTAACAAACAATCGACCCAGTCACAATGCAGGCTGAAAACAATAAGAATTGTCCATCCAAGAGAAAAAAAGTGATCCGGGTATACATAACCAAAGCATACCCACATCCCGGCCATATCCTAATTAGCCTTGGTACACCCGCTTCTCTTGAACAGAAGACTTTGGCGTATCATAATAATTGTTTGATTTGAGGTTTCACAGCTCAAGCTCTGTCACCCAATGGAAACAAAAGGGTTTATAAGCATGGACGATCCGACTCACACCGCTCTGCCTGGGCAGGCTTAGATCCTCTAAGAGATTTTCCAGTACTCGTGTGCAGTCGGATTCAGCTCAGCGTGGAAGCATCATGCTGTCCACATATTTCTTCAAGCCCCGATGGGCGGGGGCTGAATAATTTTGAGGTATATATTTACTTATTTACTCTCCAATCAGCCGGAATACAAGGGAAGTAACAAATGACAACAAGCGAAAAGAAAAATTAAATTGCGAAAAATGATGTAGGCCTAACCCATCAGTGCGATATGAGACAGATATCATTTCAGTGCATTGTGTGTTAAACTTTTTATCGTCTGAGCCTTCTAAGTAGAAATTAAAACCGTCTTTCACAAGAGCTTGCATGTACGAATAGTTTTTGTCTGTTTGATTTGAGGTTGAACGTCCCCGTCAACACTATAAAGGTCATGTTGGAGTCGTTGCTTCCAATTTTGTGGGACCTATTTCCCGACATTGAGGTGAAATAACATCTCAAGCCCTGCCGCCCAATGAAACCAATAGGGTTTATAAGCATGGACGGTCAGACTCGCACCGCATGTACGAATAGTAATAAAGAGAAAATAGCAGCCGATTAGATTCATATGCAAAATGAAACATGATTCAATGCAGAGGCGCGGGAAAAATGAAAACCAGGTAGAGTCCTGCACCTCTTCTAGATCAGTCCACAGTTTGAAATTGATAGCCATGGGATTCTATATTTAAAAAAAAAAAAAAAAAAAAACTTTCTTAACTCGTCTGTTATGGAACAACATGTATATAACGAGCGCTGACAATTTCAAACGCGCAACCATGGTCTCTGGCACTAGTTGGGAGTTGTCAACTCGTCAGTATTACGCCGTTTTTTTTGTTTGATTTGAAGTTTAACGTCCCCGTCAACACTGTAAAGGTCATTTTGGAGACGCTACTTCCAATTTTGTTGGACTTTAACCCGACATTGAGATGAAATGACATCTCAAGCCCTGCCGCCCAATGAAATAAATAGGGTTTATTAAGCATGGACGGGCCGTCTCGCACCGCTTTGCCTGTGCATGCTTAGATCCTCTTAGCGGTTTACCAGTACTAGTGTGGGGGTCGGTTTCAGCTCTGCGTGGAAGCATCATGCAGCCGATATATTTCTTCGAATGCCATTAAAATAGGTGCATCGAAGATGGAACGTGGTAACTCAGTTGATAGTGCCCTTGCGTCTGATGTTAGAGGTCCCGGATTCGATCTCCGACAGTGGAGATAATGACATTATTTGCAGCGATGAGTCCACAAAGTGCACACTTCGTTGGATCCGTGTGTGTGTGTGTGTGGGGGGGGGGGGGGTGCGTTTACTGGAGGTCATTATTTAAGAAAAATAATGTTTACTCCTGCACGCAAAGAATGCCGGGACACAACGTCGTATCGCTCTCGGTCCGACGCGGACCCGCTGTTTGATGCTGGCTTGGCCGTCCCCCGGTGCAAGTTAAAGATTTCAACTATAGTTAATAAGGCAAGCCTATGTGACGTAGCCTACATCAAATGTGGTGGCAACTCCGGTTAAATACCGTGAATTGCAAGGGAGGCTATTCATGCACAGATAACATTAGCCGAAACAAAAAGATAAAACAGTAAGAAAAACAGCATATTAGAAAGACACCAATTTAATTTATTGTAACTTAAATTCATTTTGTATTTTAGTTCAATGAGTAGGTTTATAAAAGTAGATATATTCACATCTAGATCTAGAAAAATGCAAATGGTAAGAGCTAGTCAGATTTATGCAGATTTATCCTTGACCTAGTTTGAAATATAATTCAATGCCGTGACAAAATATTTTAACGAAAACAAGCGAAATAAATTCTTCATTCATGTCAAAAATGTCTCAAAGGTCAATAAAATGTACGTTTCACCAAGGCTTTTGGCTGTTGTCAAAGGGTCTCTACTTGTAATTTTAACTATCGCACCACCCCTCAACCAACACCAAACATTGGTGATAAGACGAACTGGAAGTTATATTTCTTTTGCGACATTTTTCATGTTGGTTGAGGGGTGGTGCGGTACTTAATTTTCCGTGGAAACATGTTAAAACAACTAAAAATTCAGGAAAATGGCGTTTCGACCTTCCTTAGTGACGTCACCATAGCAATACGTGCGTACGATCCGACGTTCTAACAGCATTTCTTGAAACGTTATATGGTGTTCTAATTTAACACGTATAAACCTATGTAAACATGTAATTTTGATTTTGCTGGAAAATCGAGGCCAAAAATGCACCTTATCGACCCTAGCCCTTTGAAAATTTTCATAACTAATACATTAAATATTGAGTTGGGAATGTTTGAGTTTTACGTCTCACCAACATCTAAGGTCATACGGAGATGGGACCTCGGTTTAACCACTCATCATCCGAAAGCCTGAAGAAGCCCGGGATCGGTCCTGCGACCCCGCCATGGTTTACAAGGCGAGTAGCCTAACCACTACACCACGGAGGCTTCGAATTAAATTGTTGTGTAAAAAATTGCGAAAGAGCGAAATTAGCGGTAATATATAACAAATGCTTAACTTATTTCCCTTAGTATATATCAATTACTCTAGCAACTAAAATATCTAGGAGACTGGCAAAGTGGTAAACATTTGCAAAAGCTTCTCACATTTTTAGTAAAGATTTTAGTATATATGCCATATTTTATAATCAAAGTTTTGAAGATACATAAATACATTTTGTATCGGAACCCCCAAAACGGGTAATTTGCAAATAGTGGAGGCCCAGCGGCGTCTGATCAGGGCTTACACTGTTTGCAAAAAGTTAAGCCATTTTCCTTATACAATTTTAAGAAAACACAACCTGACACCCCTAAAATTTTGAAATTGACTCCTGCTATATATAAGGAGGAAGATTCCATTTGGTACAAAAGGGTTAATTAATGATGTCGTTAGCTCTGAACTAATGGACTCGAGATTATAAAATGTTTTTTCATGATCAACTGACTTGCGGGTGCGATTTGTTCTCTTCATAAATGTTAAAACACCAATAAGTGTTGCATTTTAAAATTTATAAGCAGGACAAACAACATTCTTTGCTGATCTGAGCCGGGCACAAAAATGCCTCGTTTTGCGTGTTAATATAATTGCGACATCTATAAGTTTCTTGCTCAAGTGAGTTGAGCATGAAAAATGTTTTATAACCTCGGGGCCTGGCCCCTGAAGTTGACTTTATAACATATCCATGTAGGACAGTTAGTTTTTCTTTAAGTCTTTAAAAATGTTAATTTTACCTGATAATAATTTTTGATTTATATATTTTTTTTTCTGAAAAAAAAAAAAAAAAAAAAAAAAACTTAGAGCCAGTCGATTTGCAATCATAACGAAAACACACGCGTGCAACATAGTGCATTTTTCACATCTCCAAAATGGCTACTTTTCTACTGAAAATCTTTGATAATTTTCTTATTTCTACTGCAAACATAGGTTGTAGGGGCTCGTTCTAACGAGTTCCCACAACCTATGTTTTGGAGCAAAAATAAGAAAAATATTGTTTACCCCCGTAAACCCCAGTTTTCTATATATACAGTGGGGTTTAGGGGGGTCTTTATTTCACGGACTTGTTCACGTGATGAGAATCAGAAAAATCACTGCTTATAAATTATAAATAGCCAAACTCCTGGTCAAAATACGTATAAATGGACTGAAAATTATTTAGGCTTGTCTACTTGCAATAGACCAGTCGACTTGTTTTGTTTGTTTGTTTGTTTGTTTTGGAGTTTAACGGCCCAGTCAAAACTATTTTAGGTCATTTTTTAGCCGGTCAGCTTACCTATCCGTAAGCGGTTAACCAGTACAGTGCACATTCTTTCGCCAGAAACTGACAACTGCCCTTCTTGAATCAGCGGAAGGGAGAAAATGACCTTAGAAAAAATTTCATGATCAATCTCCACGAAAGAATGTTGCGACCCCGGCAGGTATCGAACCTGCGTCCTCCTGATCACCAGTCAGACGCGCATCCGACTGAGCTACCGAGGCCGGCCCAGTCGACTTGTAACAGCCACTTCACTATTTTTGCACAATGTGTCTATAAATTGTTATGTGGACGGTGAAGAGGCATATAAGGAATTAATATTGCAAAATAAATGGACAAATGAAACGGGTGAAATAACAGCTGATGAATAGAAAAAGTGTTATAAAAACTGACATTTAATGAAATGAAATGAAGACTTTTTAAATTAAAATTTAAATTCAATGAATAATTTTTGGCTGGATTTGGTTTTACGGCCATTTCAAGATTATTTCACCAATTTCGAGCGGATCGTTAATCAGAGCGGGCGTGTACCAGAATACCCACAGAAAAAAAAACACCTGGCTTTCCGTTGCAGAACTTGGCATTTTACATGCGCCAAGAGCGAGGCTCGAACTACAGCGGTGTGATACCTAACGAGTAAGAGTTAGCGTTCTTACCCGCTAGGCCACGGTTGCCCGTCACAAATGCATGTTGTATAAGAACGGAAAATATAGACAGTATAAAGGAGACTTTTCTTTATCGCATATGTTATATGTCCATAGGCTAAGTTTCACTGTAACCACTGTCATTGCAAACACTGAAGACACTTAGAAGCCATCTGATCAGGGTCTTGACTATTTGTCATTCAGTTATGCGAATTCAAATGAATAAAATACATCAAGTAATTTGATCGGTTGATGCATGGTCGGAAATGGGTGTGGCAAAATTCCGCAGGGTAAGGGTTAAAATATGACTACAGGGGAAAGCCTACATAGATGTTAAAATAAATTCGATTGGGGGAGTTGGGGGAGGGTCTGGTTGAGGCAAGGGCGTCCCAGTAATATTGGCTTACAGTTGGGCAAGGCCTGCTGTCCTTGCAGCAGGTAAGGACAGAGGGGGAGTGCTGTTAATTCTTCCATCCATTTGACTCTGTCTCCTCTTTCCCTCACAAGTTTTATTCCCTCTACTGTCTCTATCTCTTTTCTCCCTTTCTCTGGCAGACTACACAAAATGACCCACAAGGGCTGGCGTGGCGTAAAAACATTCTAAAGCAGAACGCAAATGCGAGGTTCGTTTTCTTTCTTTCTTTTTTCTGTTTCTTTGTTCTTGTTTTTGCTTTTGCGGCCCTTTCAAGATTATTCCACTTATTTCGAGCCCATAGTTGATCAAAGGTGGGGCGAAAATCGGAGTACCCGGAGAAAAACCACCGGACCTTCCGTTGCAGAACTTGGTGTTTTGCATTCATTTTCTTGAAAATAACGCGTGCAAATAGCAGAAAGGTTACTATTTGCTTAAAATTTGACCTGATTTGTCCGATAAATTGATTGATTGGAGGTTTAAAGCCCCCTCAAAACTATATAGGTCATTTTGGAGGCGTTGCGTCCAGTATTGTGGGACTTTTACCCGACATCGAGGTGAAATGACTTTTCAAGCCCTGCTGCTCAATGAAACAGATTGTGTTAATATGCATAGACGGTCCGACTCGCATTATTTTTTTTTATTTTATAAGTTGTGCGCACAAGATAATATCTTGTGCGGACAACATATTATCTTGTGCAGACAAGATATTATCTTGTCCGCACAAGATATTAAGTTGTGCGAACAAGATATTATCTTGTCCGCACAAGATAATATCTTGTCTGCACAACATAGATCTTGTGTGAACAAGATATTATCTTGTGCGCACAAGATATTATCTTGTCCGCACAAGATATTATCTTGTCCGCACAAGATAATATGTTGTGCGAACAAGATAATATCTTGTCCGCGCAAGATAATATCTTGTTCGCACAACTTCTTAAGATCTATGTTGTGCAAACAAGATAACATCTTGTGCGAACAAGATATTATGTTGTCCGCACAAGATGATATGTTGTGCGAACAAGATAATGTGTTGTCCGCACAAGATAATTTCTTGTGTGCACAAGATAATATGTTGTCCGAACAAGATAATATCTTGTCCGCACAAGATATTATCTTGTGCGCACAACTTATCAAAAATAAAAAATCATGTCCCTTCCCGGGTTCCGTATGAACACGCTGGACAAAATAAAATGACCACCAGGGCTATAAATAGAAAAAACCTTTAAACGACATCACCTAAGTAAATGACTCGGTGTTGGGTAAAAGACCCACGAATTTGGAAGAAACGTCTCCAAAACGACATAATTACTGTTGACGGGACGTTAAACCTCAAATCAAACAAATAAAACCATCGTTTATTCGAGCTCTTGAAGTCCCAGAAAATTATTTCTATTGCTCCATAGATAGAATGTTTGTCTTTTTTCATCTTGAAAAGGTAAGTTCTGTGTACTTATTTGAATTGCCTCAATGAGGCGATTCTAATGAGTACACACAGCATACCTTTATTTTTAAAAGACAGAGAGGATATTTACTGTTCAGATGAGTTGAAAACATCCGAATTTTTACGAGTGCGAAGCATGAGTGAAAATTCTGATGTTTTCAACAACACGCGATGAAATATTTCTGGTACATGTATTTATCGAGTGAGTGAGTGAGTGGGTGTTTGAGTTTTACATCCCACCAACAGCTAAGGTCATACGGAGACGGGACCTCGGTTTAAAGACTGGAGAAGCCCGGGATCGATCCTGCGACCCCTGGTTTACACGGCGAAATGCATAAACCACAGCACCACGGAGGCTTCCTGGTATTTATCAAAAAAGTAAATTTTCGCGATGTACTGCTTTTATAAACAGCTGTTCGTAACATACTTCGCACTCGTGAAAATTGCTGGTGTTTTCAATATTGGTGTTATCGAAAGAAAAAGTAAATCTCCTCTTTATAGGAAAAGATAAACAAGAAAGAAAAAAAAAAGAAGTTCTACTGTGAAAATAACACGGTCATGTTATTAGTGTGAAAATGTCATTTTTATCTGTTTCGGATATTCCTGGATTTTACTGCTAAGTATATAGTAAAGAAATATCATAGCCATTTTGCCTCTTGATTTTGCGCAACAACTAACCCTCATTGGCTCGAAGTACCCTTGTCCCAAACAAAAATTCATTGACCAAAGGGTATTCGGGCCATTGAAGTTCGACTGAATATAACGATAACACGCACATGCGGAATAGTGCATTTTTCGTATCTCCAAATTGGCTAATTTTCTGAAGAAATCCTCTATTTTTTTATTCATACTCCAAACAAAGGTTGTGGATGCTCGTTAGAACCGCATCATTGATGCGGTTCTAACGAATACCCACAACCTATGTCTTAGAGCAGAAATAAGTAACATAATATATACCCCTCTAAATCTCAGTTAATGTGTACCCCTATAAATCTCAGTTTTCTCTATATAAAGTGAGGTGTAGAGCGCTGCTATTTACAATGACATGTTCTTACATGCTTTTCAATGAATGGTCGATTTTTCTCAGTGAAATCTAAATAGACATCTTCACTCACGGTTTCAAACAGTGAAAATACATTTATTATTTTTCATAGTTTGTGAATTCGATGTATCCTAAAAAAATAACATTTATTATCTGTTTGTGAAAAGTCAATTAGCTAAACCTTATTACGCTGTGACAGAAATTACGTCACGCACGTTTTCAAGTCATTCCAACGTTAATGGCGTCATTTTTTCCACCAACAATGGAAATAATGCACGCGACGCCAGACTTAGCAACTGCGGACATGATTTAAATGCAAATTTCAAGAGAACCATTTGATAAAGCTACATTCAAAGTTGTTTTTCAGCTCCAAACTTTCAGTATACCTAGTTAACACCCGAAATCGTTCTGGAAAAAGTGTGTTCTCTGTGATGATGGCTGACGCTTTGAAATTGCGTTTCCAATTACAATTTAAAGCATGGAAGAAACAGAAAATTTGATTTTTTATTTCAGTGTTACTTTCACTGAAAAAAAAAAAAATCAAATATCTTCTGTTTATTGTGATGATACTGAAAATATAATGAAATGATTCCTTTTTTTTTTTTTTTTTTTAATGATTCATTTTTTTTTTTTTTTTTTTTTTTTTTTTTTCATTGAAGTATATATTCCTGATATTCTACATATTGATGTTTATTCATTATATGCCTGTTAATGTTTACTTCATCCTTCCGAGCATGAAAAGCGAATAATTTGTCAAATTTCATCAAACCATAAACCCCCCTCAATACCGTACAAAATGTCTTTTTAATGGCGTTATTTCGCTCGTGCGCTCGCCTCCTAGCAACGCGCTGCCCAAACTACGGAATGTCTGTGTTAAAGACACTAATAAATTCAAATGAGCAGCTTAAAGTCATAAAGAGCAAACATTAAACACTTGAGGTGACGATAGAACGACACTTTCCCAGGACTTGTTGAATTTGTCGGACTTGTTGAATCCTTAGGCAATACATCACGTGAACAAGTCCGTGAAATGAAGACCCCCTATACGCCACTTAATATAGAGAAAACTGGGGTTTACGGGGGTATTCATTATTTTTCTTATTTAGGTTGTGGGTATTCGTCAGAACCGCCTCATTGAGGCGGTTCTAACGAGCACCCACAACCTATATTTGCAGTATTCATAAGAAAAATATCACTGATTTTCATCAGAAAAATGGCCATTTTGGAGATGTGAAAAAAATGCACTATTTGTCACGGGTGTGTTATCGTAATGAGAAAATGCAGTTTCACAGATTGGACCAGTCACGTGATGTACCGGTGACTATATATATGCATGTCCAGGCAATTAAACCTAATGGAGATTTCTCGACTTTTTTCTTTTTGGTTTTGGTTTTACGGCCCTTTCAAGATTAGATCACATATTTAGAGCCAATCGTTAATCAGAGGTGGGCAAAATCCGGAGTACGCGGAGAAAAAACACCTGAGCATCCGTTGCAGAACTTGGCGTATCAGTTTTCGACATTTCAAAACTGTGATTATAGGAAAATACATTTATCACGTGTACAGGTAGATCTGAAAAATGCAGTCTTTAAACCGAGGTCCCGTCTCCGTATGACCTTAGCTGTTGGTGAGACGTAAAATTCAAACACTCACTCACTTATCTGAAAAAAAAAATGCAGCAGTGATATTTTGCGAACATGTCTCAAAAATATTTTTTTGACATGAAAACTGGAGGTATTATACTATCTTAAGTTTTTCCATAAATCGAAAATTTCAGATCATCATTTTACACGTTTAGAAGATTTGTTTCTTTGTTTGTTTGATTTGAGGTTTAACGACCCCGTCAACACTGTAAAGGTCATGTTAAGAAGAGTCTAGACATAAACGCGAAATGGGTTCCACTATCAAAGCTCAAATAACAACCATCACGAAAACACGCCTATAATGTTGACCCCCTTGAACCCTACTTTTATATAGTAAAACTGGGGTTTACAGGGGTAAACCTTATTTTTCTTATTTCTGCTCTAAAATATAGTGAGTACTCGTTAGAACCGCTTCGATGAGGCGGTTATAACGAGTACCCACAATCTATATTTTGAGTAGAAATAAGAAAAAAAATAACACTTTTTCCTCATAAAATGTTCATTTTTTCGGCGGTAAAGTTTACAATGCATTTGTATAGGCGTGTTTTTGTAATGATATTAAATTATTATATAGCTATAATTACATTCTCAGTGTATTTAAAGAAAACCCCTATAGTAAACTATTGTGACGCAATAATGAATTGATGACGCAGGCGACGTCATATGATCGATAAGCGACGTCAAAATAAACCCTGATTGTCTCCATTATGACTGGACGACGGCGTTGTTATGACGGCACGCCTTGCTTGATATCGCACATTCTGTATGTATTTGGGTTTTACATAAGCGGTTCAGGCGACGTTGCATCTTAAGACGTCGACGTTGCATGTCATTAAGTCATGGCCCCGCCAATCAGGGCCTGGAAAAATATATTGGGCTGCAAGGTGCTTCCACGCAGAGCTGAAACCGACCGCAAATGAGTACTGGTAAACCGCTTGGAAGGTCTAAACCTGCCCAGGCAAAGTGGTATAAGTCCATGCATATAAATCCACTGACGGAAGGGCTTCATCTCAATGTCGCGTAAAAGTCCTACAAAATTAGAAGCGACGTCTCCAAAATGACCAAAATAGTATTGACGAGGACGTTATATTTACGAGAATGACGTCACGCGAAAAATTTGTTACGCACTCGTACATACGTACTACTGGGATTGACGCAAATATTTATATCTATGTTGATAAAAGGGTTCCTGGCTGGGCTTCGATATCCCAACCAGGAGTGTGTGACAATAGTGCAATAACAATATACTTCACATAATGGAACAACAAATAAAAAAGAAGTCTCGTTGTCTATAGAGTATGTGTTCTGTTTTATATGGGAACACCATATAGGGATACTTGGAAACAGTGCAAGGCAGATCAGACGACGCAGAACGCGGTGTCTGATCATGACCTTCACTGTTTGCAAAACGTTCAGCCATTTTCTGAATAAATTTTGTAAGAAAATCACCCTGACACTCAAACTCCTATCACAGGAGTTTGAGTGTTAGGGTGATTTTCTTACAAAATTTATAAAGCGAAAGATTCCTTTCAGTACTAAATTGGTTTGAGGTTTTGCGCCCCCGTCAATACTATTTAGGTCATTTTTGAGACGTTGCTTCCGATTTTTGTGGGGGTTTTACTCGACACTGAGGTGAAATGACATCTCAAGCCCTACCGCCCAAAGAAACCGCTATGGTTTAAAGAGCACCACCTTTCCTGGAGAGGCATAATCCTTCTAAGCGGTGCTCGGTCAGTTACAGCTCTGCGCGGAAGCGCCATGCAGCCTAATTTATTTCTTCAAGAACCGATGGACGGGGCTTACAAAATGGGCTAATGAAATTGCCTGAAATGGGTGTTTTCGAATTGGCCATGTAACAGTTCATCGGTAAGTTGCATTTGCCTGTGGATGCCGACATTGGCCCGAGGCGAAGCCGAGGGTCAGTGCAGTCACCGTTAGGCCAATAAGGTCTCTGACCTGCTGCAAACGAAGATACCAATTTTCATGTCGATTTTGAATTTATCGCAAGCAATTAATTTTTCAATTATTCAACTAACAGTTAATGTATACCTTCATGTATTAAAGTCGCCATAATTGTTTTCATGCATGACCTTTGTGACCTTTCGTGGGGGCACCTGAAGGTTGTTGTTGAAGATACACATGGTTTGAGAACATTTTTGGTGCAATGTTTAACTGTATTAACATTTGTGTTATAAGTGTATGTGTTTATGTGAAAAAATTATGTAATGTGTTACGTTTTTTCATAAGTTGTTGAAGAAGTTGACACTGGAAGGAGATATTGGTTCTGTTTGTGCCGCTAAGTTGGAATGCTTTACCCTATTTTGGGCCTCACTGAATTTGTGCAGATGACACTGCCGATTCGAAGGAGTTTATTCGAAAAACGTGGACAGAATTGGTTGTTTGGTGATTTTTTTTATGTCATCTGTACATATTAGTTTTTAGAAGCCGTTTTATTAAGATATGAAATTTATTTTTCTGCAGTTCATGGAAGTATGAACGCAGTGGGTTGCGTGCAAAGTAAATGAACCCCGAAGGGGTTCATGTAAACTTTGCTAGCGAGCCACTGCCGTTCATACCTTCATGAAAAGCAGAAAAATTAAGTTTATTTTTTATATTTACATTATTTGCCCCTCATCACTGGGCAAAAAAGATGCTTGTAGGGCAACGTTTTAAAGTTGAAAAACATTTACACGCTGTTTTTCTACGAAGAGCGGAGCAGCGTTGACGTCATCAACGCCCGTAGAGGACAATGGTTTAGAATGACGTCACTTAATAGCACGCGATTCGATGCGTTCATGGAAGTATGAACGCAATTGTTTTCTATAGGTTTACAGTAGACTTTACACTGGAAATGTAAATATAACAAATTGAACGCAAACAGAAGATAAACAGCGTTTGGAATCAGGAAATACGAAGTCCCATTGTCACTTTATTTATGCCCCCCCCCCCACCCCCCCATTTCGCATTCGCATTTCGCATATTTTACAATTATAAACAACAACAACAAAATAAATAAATAAAACCACCCCGAGAAAAAGCACGTTATATTATCGATATAGGATCTTACATGAATGCTCATGTATTATTGAATTTATTAAACAAGTTGAGGTAAAGGGATAAAATGCGAGGCTTCGCCGAGCATTTTATCCCTTTTCCTCAACGAGTTTAATAAATTCAATAATACATGAACACGAATGCAAGATTCTATCTATTTATCATATGACATTTAAAACGCTTTTTAATCACGTTTTGTTTTACAAAAATGTCAATATTCCGCCATAAGTAAACGCAACGTCGTTAAGGACGTCGTATGTGTAGCGTTACGGGACGTATCTAACTAATTTGCATATTTAATCCACTAGTGGATTATCGAATTTATTACATGGCGTTATTACACTCTCACACGCGACGTCATATGATAAAATGCATACACAGGATTAGACTCAGATTAATTATCAAAAGAGACCTGAATTGCATGACTGTAGTTACTGAAAAAGTAATGACGGGAATGAAATAATTATGAAAGCCAACTGGCAATAGCGGTTTTACGTTAAAATTGCTATTGCAACGGGCAATTGCATTTTAACGTAAACCCGTTATTGCCAGTTAAATGGCAATAGCCATTTATACGTCAAACCGCTATTGCCAGTTAACTGACGATAGCCCTTTCCTAATATGTATCGAGCTGATATATTGCGGAAACAGGTATAAAAAAAAACCCTGCATTTCTACAAATCTGAAACTGGTGAATAAATGGTCGATTTCCTTGATGTTAGACAGATATAACGACCAGACAACAATCATGACATCTTTGTGTTATATATTTTATAAACATTTATTACTAGAATGTATTTCATACTGTATGTGTTTCAAAACATATACGTCAGCGTTGGTAATTCTTTCAAATCCCACATCATTCAAGATACCGCCCATTATAAGATTAAACATTATAGTTCATCATTTCAGACTGGCTGGAAAGTTGCTTCACCAACGACGATAAATCTGGTATAGAAGAGTTCACCAGCCATGCTCGTCCTGTCATTACTGATAAGGGTCCCGAAGAAAGAAAAGGTTCGTCAGTCTTATTTACATAATGATCATGATGATAACTGGCCAAGCAGAATGCATAATTTGACACATTGGTAACATGTCCATTACTTTATTAAATGTCAAAGTGATACTTGAGCAGGTCGGCAGATATAACACTAACGCATATATTGGTAGCTACTTTAGAAACAATGCTTTTAAAACAAAACATGTAGAAAATGAAATAGAAACTATGTACCATTTATACATAATAGTATATGGAATTTACACTCCCGTCTTCGACACGTTGAAGATGCATATCGGTTTTGTCTGTCTGTCTGTTTGTCTGTCATCTACCTGTTCACCCGGTCCGCCAGTTACACTTTCGTGATATAGGGTAAAGTACAGACGGGTTTAAGATAGGACCTTGAAGTTAATGGAATGATCCTTGGAAATAAGCAGACCCGTATTTTTCTGTCATTTTGAAGTTGTGACCCTTTGCAGACCATTGGAAAACAAAATACGGGAACAAAAAAGTGGGTAGTAGACACTTCGAGACAAAGATTAGCTGTTGTTGATTTATAAACGTTTTTTTGTGAATAAAAATCAAAAATGAGTTCCTTTAAGAGCAATGAAAACATTCATAAGAAAGAAGATGGGTCATACTACGTAGTTTCGGCTAATAAATAAAAATCAAAAAATCAAAAGCCTCATCAGTCAGTGACCCTGTAATGATCCGGCAAAGAAAGCCAGAGGAAACATACTGCAATTTTGCGAATTTCGAATAGGCAGTCGATTCAAAGACTGATATAAATCAAAATGGGGTCCGAATAATTAAAGGAAGAGTCTATTTGCAGTCAACTGCAAATAGCCAAAAAACGTTAAAATGGCTATTTGCAGTCAACTGCAGATAGCCAAAAAACGTTAAAATGGCTATTTGCAGTCAACTGCAAATAGCCAGAAAACGTTAAAATGGCTATTTGCAGTCAACTGCAAATAGCCAAAAAACGTTAAAATGGCTATTTGCAGTCATTTTATATTCCTGCTTTTTACACGTGCGCCCATCGAAATTCAGATCAGTCTGCGAATCCGCGCTGTCTATTCATAGTCTTCGTTTTGGGCTCTTCGCATCAGGTTAACAAGTCCATGAAATTATGGCTCCTCTAAACCCCGCTTAATATAGAGAAAAGCGGGGTTTAAGGGATAATTATTACCATTGCTTTTTTTGGTGCAAACACATAGATTGTGGGTATACGTTAGAACCGCCTCATTGAGTCTGTTCTAACGAGCACATTCAATCTATGTTTAGATTAGACTAGAAATAAGGAAAATATACATCATCTTCATTCAAATAAGAGGGCCATGATGGCCCTGGATCGCTCAGCTGATCCTTATGGCAGGTAATATAAGGTGAAGTGGACGGTTTGAACAAGTGTTGGCTGACAGTGGCCCAAGGAAGATTTCTGTGAAGTTATTTCAAAATCAGTCTAGCTATTTAGGAACTTTAGTCATTTTAAGGGTTATATATTTTTTCTGGATTGGAAAATTGTCTGAGTGGCACTCATGGAACATTCCTTCAAAATTGTTTTCTTTTTTTCGGAAGAAGTCAGCGCTGACTTGTATGTCACTTTCTGGGCACCTGTCAGGACCTCAGACGGAAATGAACGAGCTCATTCTAACTAACTAACTAACTAACTAACAATAACTCATGGTGATAAGTGTGTGTGTGGGGGGGGGGGGGGGGGCGGTATCCATCCATTTGTCAATACAGAGCTGACTTATATGTCACTATCTGGGCACCTTGTGGACATTGAGGGTCAGGTCCTAGTGCACCAGACGGAGATGAACAGGCTCAGTCTAACTAACAATGCCTCATGATGAAGGTGAAAGGGGGTGGGGTGGATCCCTTTTACTGACTTTGTATGTCACTATCTGGGTATCTTGTGGACACACTGAGGGTCTGGTCCTAGTAACAGGCTCAGTCTAACAAACAATGACTCTTGGTGTGTCTGGGGGGGATCACTTTGACAATTTAGAGCTGACTTGTATGTCACTATCAGGGCATCTGGTAGACATTGAGGGTAAGGTCCTAGTGCACCAGACGGAGATGAACGGGCTCAGTCTAACTAACAATGACCCATGGTGTCTGTTTAGGCGGGAGGGGGGTCGATCCCTTTGACAATACTGAGCTGACTTATATGTCACTATCTGGGCACCTTGTGACATTGAGGGTCAGGTCATACTGCACCAGACAGAGATAAACGGGCTCAGTCTTACTAACAATGACGCATGGTGTGTGTGTGTGTGTGTGTGTGTGTGTGTGTGTGTGTGTGTGTGTGTGTGTGTGTGTGTGTGTGTGTGTGTGTGTCTGGGGGTGGAACCCTTTGACGATAAAGAGCTGGCCTGTATGTCACTATCTGGGCACCTTGTGGACAGAGAGGATCAGGTCCTAGTGCACCAGACGGAGATGAACAGACTCAGTCCAACTAACAATGTTGACAAGGGGTGGCCTTTTGTAAAAGGTACCACTCTATTGATAAAATACCCCTCTGAGCAAGTTTGATGATGATTGGACGGAAAACTGAGGCCTCTAGAGCGCTAACAAGGTTTTTCTATGGTTTTACCTACTGACCTACTTTTTGACCCCACATGACCCATATTCGAAATTGACCTAGATATTGTCAAGATGATCATTCAGCCCATATATGTCTTCAAGCCCCGATGGGCGGGGGCCGAGGTCAGAAAATATCAGATTTTGTTTCCTCTTCTTCGGTATCTGAATATTTCCCTTTTTTTTACTGAGGTGTATTTGATTTGTTTGATTTGACGTTTAACGTCCCCATTAAGACTGTATAAAGGCCCCGCCCACCGGGGCTTGAGGAAACAGATTGGGCTGCATGATGCTTCCACGCAGAGCTGAAATCGACCGAACATGAGTACTGGTAGACAGCTTAAAGGTTCCGATTCTAAGCCTGCCCAGGAAAAGTGGTGCGAGTTGGACCATCCATGCATATAAACTCTATTGGTTGCAATGTGCGGCAGAGGCTGAGTTGCCATTTCATCTCGATGTCGGGTAAAAGTCCGACAAATTTGGAAGCGACGTCTCCAAAATGACCTATAAAGTGTTGACGGGGCGTTAAACTAAAATCAAACAAATAAACAAAACTGTATAGACGTGCTTCGAATTTCGTTGGACTCTTACCTAACATCGTGATGAAATGGCATTTAAAGCCTTGCCACACTATAAGACCAATGGACTTTCCGACTTCAAATTATAGCCCTGGGGCCAAAAATGCCCCCGCCCGGGGGCCCTTTGGTTTTACATTGACTTATATAGGGAAACCCTTTGAAAATCTTCTTTTCAGAAACCAGGAGGCTGAGGTGTTTGATATTTGATATGAAGCTGCGTCTAGTGGACCTCTATCAAGATTTTCATATTATAGTCCTTGTACCAAAATTCCCCCCCCCCCCAGCTATGTCTTCGAGTCGAAATTATGAAAAATAATGTATACAACACCCCCCCCCCCACTCCGTAACCCCAGTGTTCTCTAAATAGGTCACTGAGACTGATTTTGAAATAATTTCACAGGAATGTTCATTATGTCACTCTCAACCAAAATGGCTCCAACCATCCACTCCACCTTATATTACCTACCATTTTATCTGTACAATTCGGATCAGGTGAGCGTTCCAGGGCCATTATGGCCCTTTTGTTTAATCCAGGTTTCACTGGGTCGACGGACGTCTTTCAAACACTTGACAAAACATAGCAACCAACAAACTTTTAAACTTGAGATCGAAGCTTCAGATGAAAACCAGCCAGTTTCCCGAAATATTGGTGTAAGAAATTTTTATTTGCCCATATATTTCTTCAAGCCCCTATGGGCGGGGGCGGATAGAGCGCAGTTACCTTCACAGTTGCATTTGTTTGATTTGAGGTTAAACGTCCGGGTCAACACTGTAAAGGTCATTTTGGAGACGTTGCTTCCAATTTTGTCGGACTTTTACCCGACATTGAGATGAAATGACATCTCAAGCCCTGTCGCCCAATCAAACCGATAGGGTTTATTAGCATGGACGGTCCGCCTCGCACCGCCGTTCCTGGACAGGCTTAGATCATCTAAGCGGTTTACCAGTACTAGTTTGCGGGCCGTATTCAGTTCTGCGTGGAAGCATCATGCAGCCCATATATTTCATCAAGCCCCTATGGGCGGGGGCCTAAAGCCATTTGCTATCACGTATAGAGTGTTGAGTAAATTATCTTGTTTGCTAGAGTCTATGTATGTAATTTTCTTCAGAACTATTCTCATTGACACAAGAAGGGATTCCCAACATGTACCGTTCGATCCTCGATTTTGTTTTTGACATTCCATTTACTTCTAGTCAAAACATATATTGTGGGCCTTTATTAGAGCTGTCTCGCTGAGTCGGTTCTAACGAGTTCCTACAATTTTATGTTTTTAGCAGGAGTATGAAAGATATCAAAATTTTGTATCTGAAAACTTCCACTTTTTGGTGGTAAAAGTTTCACTATATGTGTGATATAAACGTGCATGTCAAAATTCAAATTCTGTATATATGAGCCAGTCCATGTTGTAATGATAAATCTTTTCTTTCGGTGGGTCACTTAGGAAAATAGGAAACTCTTTATGCATGTACCGTCCCCGATAGCTCAGTTGGTAGAGTGTCCGCTCCGGGGAACGGGAGGTCACGGGTCCGATCCCGGGCCGCGACATACCAAAGTCGTTAAAAATGGTACTAGCTGCTCCTCGCTTGGCACTCAGATTTTCGGGGTAGAGCTAGGACTGGTCGACCCAGTGTCAGGATAATGTGTCTGGGTGTGGTATCATGTAATGGGTCTGCGACATGATACTTAAGTGAGGCAGCACTATAAAAGTGAGCATTGAGCTCCCTGTCGCAGCCAGACACCGTCGTGATATGACTGAAAAATTGTAGAAAGCGACGTTAAACCCGAATTCACACACACACACACACACACTTTATGCATAATCAGTACATGGTATTGAGCAGATCTTCGCAAAGACAGTTTTTCTCATGGTGTGGTTCATTATACAATCGTGTTTGTATAAAGGCGTGTGGAGACCCCCGGGGGGCTGTAATGTTGACCGCATATCTATTGCAATCCTATTGAAAGATATTATAATCCTATTGATGACATTTATTAATTCAACCCTTGAGGTGCTAAGAAAAACTGCATCTGAAAATGTCGTCTGCGTATCTCATCTATTTCACATTTTTGCAGTCTAAAAGAATATTTAGGGATACAAGCAAACAGTGTGGACCCGATCAGATTGTTCCAAGCAGTTTGATCTGGGTCCACACTGTTAACAACAATGACTTTTTAATATAATCAGCACACAGCAACTCAGATGAGAATTGTTGTGATTGGTATCTTAAGGAGTTAAAACAGTCGAGAAAAATATAATGACACAACGAGTGAATATTGCCCCTACAAATTAAAACAAAGGCTTTAAATTTTCAGTGAAAATTGATATCACTCAGTATATGCAGCCCATACATTATTTAAAAAAAATGGTTTTCTGCATTCTTTTCACAAATTCATAACAAACACTGCAGATCCTGATCAGATGACTTCCTGATCTGAATCGACATTATTTGCAAAGTAAGCGTTTGTCTAAAAATATTCAGTTCATTTATTCATGACAAACAATGTAGATCCTGATCAGATGGCTTCCTGATCTGAATTTATATTGTTTGCAAAGGTAGGGTTGACTTGTCCAGCATGATAATGGTTAAATACCACACCGCGCCCGTTCATTTTATAGTGAGTGTTTGCCACTACGTTGCATCGACGTTACTTAGACGGTACCGGCACATTGAGTGCCTGGTGTACACCATGCAGCGCATTCTATTTCTCCAAGCCCCGATTGGCGGGGGCGGATCATTTGTTTGTTTTAATTGAGGTTTAACGTCCCCGTCAACACCATTTCGGTCATTTTGGAGGCGTTGCTTCTAATTTTGTGGGACTTTGACTCGGCGACATTGAGATGAAATGACAACTCAAGTCCTGCCGACCAATGAAACCAAAAGGCTTATATGCATTATACGGTCTCATTCAGTGAGTAATTTTGTGTCCTGTCCCTAAGAAAGGGAGGAAAGAGATAGAAGAGATAGCAGAGATGACTAGAGAGACGGAGGAGTAAGAGGAAAACGAACTGAAGTGTAGAAACAGAAGAAATAACATCATCAGAAGAAATAACGTCATCCCCTGTCTACCATTATCTTAACCAACTGTAAGCCAATATCAGATGGACGCCCAAGTGACGCAAGACACACGTCACACGTCACCTTTGCCCCCCCCCCCCCCCCCCGGCCGCCCCCTCCCCCTCCCCACCAACCTCTCATGGGCTTTACAAATTAGATATTTCATTTAAACAAGCAGAGAACATTGCTAAACAGTGAAACAAAAATGGAAACAATATGTGATTTATATGTTCACACAAAATACAGACTCTATATAGCCATTTTATAGTCCCCGGCCATCGCGGCTCGGAGAAATAGATTGGCTGCATGATGCTTCCACCCAGAGCAGAAACTGCCTGCACATTAGTACTGGTAAACCGTTTAGAAGAACTAAATAAGTTCTGAAGTTAGATCCTTTGGAAGCAAGGAATGCACAGAATAAACGAAAATAGCAGACTCGGTTTTATTGAGTCTGTGCATGACAAGTACTGAAATACGCAACACCGGCCACGCCCTCTAGCACCGGCTTAAGCAGAACTCTATTTTCAAAACGATACCAAATGAACTCAATGATCCCAAAGGACCAGAAAATATAATATGCACTATGATGATGTACGGGGAGAGTTTTACGGCCGCCACATGGCACAACACCAGCTACAGTGAAAACAAATAAGTACTGAAGTTAGATCCTTTGGAAGCAAGGAATGCACCAAATAAACGAAAATAGCAGACTGCTAAGGCCAAGTAGTGCGAGTCGGTGCGTCCTAGGCCCTATAGTTGTCATAGGCTTCAGATGTCTTTACGTCTCAATCTGTGGAAAAAGTCGCACAAAAATGGAAGTAAAGTCTCTAAAATGTCCTAAATTGTGTTGCAGAGCACATAAAACATCAAATCAAACAAACATAGCCATAACGGTGAGAGTCTTAATGATTAAGAGTCAGAGCTCTAATTAACTACTAGGCAGCAGAGGCCCGTTCAATTTTAAAATATTTTGAACATCTCCAGGAGGCCTTTCTAACGCTAATAGAATTACTGCAAATAGCCATTTTAACGTTTTCTGGCTATTTGCAGTTGACTGCAAATAGCCATTTTAACGTTTTTTGGCTATCTGCAGTTGACTGCAAATAGCCATTTTAACGTTTATTGGCTATTTGCAGTTGACTGCAAATAGCCATTTCAACGTTTTTTGGCTATTTGCAGTTGACTGCAAATAGCCACTCCGATAATTAAAACACCGAATAATTTTAATAATTAAAATAATGAAGTTTTATTCATATTTGGCAGAATCTGTCCCTTTTTGACTTCGCCATTGTACCCCTTTTGCAAAAAATATCTTGAGAACCGCTTGTGCTAGGCTCAACGTAATTGGCTTTCAGTTTAAGACCAAAAAAGTAAATGACGTAAGATTTTTCAGTTATTCCCATTTTTTTGCATTGTAACCCTATGTGACCTTGTCAAAATATATTGGGCTAGGTTCATGTAATTTTGCAGGCAGTTTGAGTTTTATACGGCCTGGTTCAAAGACATGTCATAAATGTTTGGCATAGCTATGATCCTTTTCGGATTTCGACATTTTAGAAAATTAAAAGCTTGTCAACAAAGTAGCTCACGATCAGCTTAAGCTACATTTAGGCTTATGGATTGGGACTAATGTGTAGATGACCTGACAGAATGATTTAAATAGTTGGCATTTTGAATGACAACCCTTTGGGACCATGTCAAACCAATATCTTAGGCTAGGCTTATGAAAGTGTAGATGACCTGATGGTAAAATTAAGCAAATATTTGACAGAATTTGCCACTTTTCGTTGCATAGGAAAAGCTTGTCAACAAAATATCCAAAGAACAGCTTAAGCTATACTTATCAACGCCGGCCTCGTTAGCTCAGACGGATGCGCGTCTGACTGCTGATCAGGAGGACGCCGGTTCAATACCCGTTGGGGTCGGCAACATTCTTCCGTGGAGATTGATCATGGAATCTTTTCTACGGTCATTCTCTCCCTTCCGCTGTTTTAAGAAGGATTGAAGAAGGGCAGTTGTCAGCTTCAGGCGAAAGTATGTGCACTCTATTGGTTAACCGCTTACGTACAAGCCTGTCCAGAAAAAGTGTGGATAGGTAAACTGACCTGCTCAAAAGGGCATAAATAGTGTGGGTTTGGCTGTTAAACCTCAATACAAACAAACAATATGAACTTAGCATTTAAAGGTTTACAGGAAATTTGAAGCCAGATGGACTGAGTAATGTCATATTTGACGAGTTTTGCTCCTTGTCTAACTCGAAAATTATTGCACAAGAAAAGTTTGTCGACACAGTATCAAGCTAGACTCATGAAATTTTGCAGGCAGTTTTGATGAACTTGGCAGATTAACTTTAAAATTTAAGTAAAATTTCGAAAAATGTTACAAATATTTAAATGAGTAATGCCCTTCTCGAACCTATGCATTGTAAGCCTGTTGACGATTTATTACTGCATTTGTTTGTCCCATTTGCGATAGGCAAGCAAATTGCTGGGGACATAGTGTTTCACAAACACAATTTTGTTTTATTATATATTTAAACAGGGACATATATTCGACTCAAAAAGGCATCCAGGCCACACTCTACTCCACAGACGTTAAAATGGTAAGATCTAGTAAAGACATTTAGAAACAAAATGATATGCAGTGTAATACGTCCTTGAGATAATCGACACTTTAATCCCAGGAAAATTGGATTGTATTCTTTTGTCATTGAACATGAAACAGAAAAAGGAAAATAAAAAACAAAACTATTATCAGAAAAGCAATTAGTGACTACGACTGTTGATCAGGGTTTAGTCGGACATTTTTGTCAGAAAGTTAGATGATAGAACTGAAGCAATGACCTGCTTTTTTCGACATAAGTATATAGCAATTACATGTAAAATGTTAAATTGCTTTTAGTTACGTCAAGAGTTTAAATTTAAAATTCTTACACAGCGCGCCTATATAGGCAATGGATAATAACTTTTTTTATTCTACAACAAATCACGGCAAGGAAGAGCGTGACGAGCGACGTCATTAAAAATTTCCAATTTATGACGTCACTAGTCGATTTCCTTGATGTTAGGCGGTGTAACGTCATATTGTTGGAAAAGGATACAAATGCATGTGTTTCAGTCGATAATTTTAGCGGGATTTCTTCTAACAATGGCGAAAAGTTGTGAGATTTTGAAGGAAACAACAGCATTATTGCCGATTTTCAGCCTGTTAGAATCGAAATAGATCAGCTCTAGTTTGAGATTTGTTGAGTCATAAATCGCGCGCGTGATTTGTCTACTTACAACTGACCGACAAACTGTGATTTATCACTCAACAAATCACAGTTAAAGCTGATCTATTTCTTAAATAAAATAGTTAGAGCACAATGCAACCTATTGATATAGCCAGTTTCTGCTATTTAACAAGACAGTTACATGTTACGGAAGAAGAACCAAATAAGCTTTTAGCTTCCGTTCTAATTCTTTATTTGTCCTGACTTTATTTGTAATGTTTATGTGTTTGAGATAAAAAAAAAAATATTTAAACTAACACAGCACAGCACAGCACAACAACAGCTAACTCTACATTTGCATTATGTTTTTTTCCGAGTACTATTTTTCTATTGATGTTATGTGATATTATCTGTATAATGTAGTGCTATGTTATGTTGTAATACTATAACATTCAAATTATTTCTTGTTAATATGTTATTTATAGGTTAGAGGAGAACTACGAGTTAGCAGAAGGTGTATGTATACCAAGAAGTACGCTGTATGTCCACTACCTAGATTTCTGTGAGAAACACGACACCCAACCTGTTAATGCTGCAAGCTTCGGAAAGGTACTTTAGAATATGGAAAAATAAGGACAATGATTCCAAGGAAGAGTCCCAATGAAATATCAGAGCTCCCCAATGGCACCGCGACTTGAATACCGAAGAACTTCGATAGCTCGAAAATCTCTGGGTCCGTGAAAATTACTAATAGGGTCAACCATAGCGTCAGGTCATGACCCATACTTATTACGCATATATAGAATACCAGGTGAGTGTCTTTTGATATCAAGGTTATCAGGCAAGGCTTCGAGAACGCTTGTAGAATCGCGAGGCTTGCCGAGCGATTCTACATGCGTTCTCGAAGCCGAGCCTGATAAACTTGATATCAAATGACACGATCTGGTATTCTATTTATCAGTTTATCCCCTTGTACACTCTTAAATTTTGCAATTTACGATCAGTTATTGGTGGTTCTCAGTGCGTCCCAGCATTCTGGCGGTCGATATATTTAGTATCAGTTGACTATATTTTTCCTATAATATGTTTTCAAGTTTTTTTTTCACTTTTCCCAGTAACAATAACATTTTTGTCATTTTTCCAGTAGTCCGGTTCATTCATAAAAGTGCAATGTCACGTTGACGTGATAAAGCTCACTTGTCCTGAGATAGCATATCTTTATCAGGTCAATGCGTTTTAATGCAAAATGTATAGGGGGTAACTGATAATTATTATTACTTCATTCAGTCACATTATCATTACACAACATTATCACACTGGCCAATACTTTGGCACTAGAGACGTCGCAAACACATGCGTAATGACTGAAAAACCTCGAGGAACGGCATTTTTCTGTGATTTTGGCACAGTTGTGTGCTTTTTTTTTATTTATTTTTTAATCAAATATTAAAACAGAATATGACCTTGCGAATGCCCTTATTTTTGGTGTCACATGTTACAGATCTCAACTCCTACCTGCAGTTATATACATTGGTAGATTATAAGAATCTGATATGAAGTGCTGTTGTAGATGGACGTTTCCAACCCGAGGGATGACCGTGCTGAGCGGAACAGAGGCTACGCCGAGGTTCCGCTCAGCACGGTCATCCGAGGTTACGCCGAGGTTCCGCTCAGCACGGTCATCCCGAGGATTGGAAACGCCCATCTACAACTGAACACCATATTAGATTCATTTTTTGTACAACACCACCGAAATTTTTCATTTTAATGTTTTTATTTATTATTTTTTTTTTTTGCACAATATACTTATGTAGTTTGCCTGGGTAAGAACACCAGGGTATGAACAAAATTTCTACCACAGGCTAAAACCACATATTCCTTATCTGATGCGCAAGAATATACATAGTTTATAGGTTTATAACAATGGATGTTATTTGACGTGTCAGCAATAACAATTCTGATCCTGATTCTGGGTAGACAACTCTTTGGCTAAATGGTTAGAGCATTGGACCCGGGTTTGAATCACACAGAGGCAGGGCTTGTTTTTCAGGTTTGTTTCTTTCCTGTGCTCATCCTTAAGCGGACTTTATTTCGCCAAAATGGCTTTGCGTCCAAATAAATAATGACTTCCTTGAAGAGGGAGAGTGCTATGGACCGCAGCTTCTTCCTCCATTTATCTACATTTGTACAATATGCATAGCTCATAGATTTATTACCAATCTCTGACAACTGCGCCAGGGAGACGACTCCTTGGCCCAGTGGTTACAGCATCAGTGGACTTTGATCCGACCGACTCGGGTTCTAATCCGAGAGGCAGGGATTTTTCAGTTATGCTTCATTCAGGGATTTTTTCAGCTATGCTTCATATTTTGGTTACGCCTTTCACGACATAAGATCAATGTTGTTAAGAAATGCAAGTGAATTTTTGAGTATTTTTCGGAGAATCGAACAGTTTGAGATGAGAGACTAACAGATTATTCGATTCATTGAAGTTTTAATGTGTTTACCCAGCCAGCATAGAATGATGGTCCAACCTCGGGCCGACAGCGATACGACGTGGCAACGTCGTTTTGCTATCGGCCCTACGTTGAACACATTTTTTTCCTTTGTCTGCTCCTTCTCCCCTTCTGACACCGTATGTTCATATCGTACAAATATATATATACATGTATATATAACTGGATGGTCGTTTTGCTATTTGCGACGTTGGTCTGCAGTTGCGTACTAGCTGCGATACATTGCATGATGATTCCCGTCTGTCATATAAACCACCATTCACACCTGGTAATCTCCTAAGGGGTAGCCGGTGGCTATTCTCTCAAAATGAAAGTCGTAGCAAAAGAAAGAAACCTAGCTGAAAAATCTCCATGCCCAGGTGAATTATGTTTTATAGAATACTAACGTTTGTTACTTCCAGATCATCCGCCAGCAGTTTCCCCAACTGACAACAAGACGTCTTGGAACAAGAGGGCAATCAAAGTACGGTCTCTCTCTCTCCCTCTCTCTCTCTCTCTCTCTCTAAATAAATAAATATATAAATAAATAAATAAATAAATAAATAAATAAAATCTCTCTCTCTCTCTCTCTCTCTCTCTCTCTCTCTCTCTCTCTCTCTCTCTCTCTCTCTCTCTCTCTCTTTGGGACCACGACAATAAATGGTAAAACTGCATCCCATCATCTAGTAGTTTTAGAGGTTTTTGTCTCTCGTTTGTTATACGAAAGGTCCATGCAAATGAAGAAACGATATCATTCGCTTGTAATTGTATGTACTCGTATGTCACACACGTGATCTGAGTGTGATAAAGTGCCAGATGAAGTGAGTCGAGTTGAACTGAGATGGTGGCAAGCACAGGACCACGACAATAAATGGTAA
The DNA here is from genome assembly GCA_963580285.1 of Lucinisca nassula. Lineage (NCBI taxonomy): Eukaryota > Metazoa > Mollusca > Bivalvia > Lucinida > Lucinidae > Lucinisca > Lucinisca nassula. The sequence goes on from OY757019.1 coordinate 117,330,073, forward strand.
AACTGCATCCCATCATCTAGTAGTTTTAGAGGTTTTTGTCTCTTGTTTGTTATACGAAAGGTCCATGCAAATGAAGATACGATATCATTCGCTTGTAATTGTATGTACTCGTATGTCACACACGTGATCTGAGTGTGATAAAGTGCCAGATGAAGTGAGTCGAGTTGAACTGAGATGGTGGCAAGCACAGAAAATTTTAAGTTTCTTTAAAAAAAAATCATTCCAACGCAAGTGAAGAAAACATTTTAAAACTAACGCTGAACTAACAAAATTTAAGTGTATGGCGCACGTTATCGCCTCTGCCAAAGATTTGTTTGTTTGATTTGAGGTCACGTTAACGTCCCCGTCAACACTGTAAAGGTCATTTTGGAGACGCTGTTTCCAGTTTTGTGGGACTTTTACCCGACATTGAGATGAAATTACATCTCAAGCCCTGTCGCCCAATGACACCTATAGGGTTTATTAGCATGGACCGCGGTTTCTGGACAGGCTTAGATCCTCTAAGCGGTTTACCAGTACTAGTGTGCGGGTCGGATTCAGCTCTGCGTGGAAGCATCATGCAGCCCATATATTTCTTCAAGTCCCTATGGGCGGGGACCGCTCTGCCAAAGACGTTAGTAAAGTAATCATAGGTTAATTTAATACAGTCGAACTGCAGTAACTCGAACACCTTTGGGACCATGAAAAATTGTTTGCGATAAGGATGGTTCGAGGCATTGGGGGTTAATAATAGCGCCAGATATTGAGTCATAATGGGCATGATATTTTATCGTCTAAGAAATAAAGGTATAGCGTATATTTTCATTAGAATCGCCTCACTGAGGCGATTCTAATGAATTTTGTTTGTTTAATTTGAGGTTTAACGTCCCCGGCAACACTGTCAAGGTCATTTTGGAGTCGTTGCTTCCAATTTTGTGGGACTTTTACCCGACATTGAGATGAAATGACATCTCAAGCCCTGTCGCCCAATGAAACCAATAGGGATATTAGCATGGACGGTCCGCCTCGCACCGCGGTTCCTGGACAGGCTTAGATCCTCTAAGCGGTTTACCAGTACTAGTGTGCGGGCCGGATTCAGCTCTGCGTGGAAGCATCATGCAGCCCATATATTTCTTCAAGCCCCTATGGGCGGGGGCATGATTTTAATGAAAACACACACCATACCTTTTCAAGATTAAATAAGAATAGTCTATCTAAATTATCATAATTATGTACATTGTGTTTGTGTTTTACGTCCAACCAACAGCTAAGGTCGTACGGAGACGGGACCTCGGTCAAACGACACATCCGAAAGTCTGGAGAAGCCCGGGATCGAACCCATGACCCCTGGTTAATGAGGCCCTAAATACATTGTACATATGGAGCTATCGGAAAAGTTCTCTAAGGGCTCAAGAACGAGCTCGAAACAACTGAGGTAAACGAGTCATCGGTGTTCGAGCCATCAAAGTTTCACTGTATTCATGAGGAGAAATTCTTTACTTAACGAGTAGACCGCTTTTTCTAAGGGAGTTAAATCTGTTTCAAAAGAGTTGCCATCCCTGGCGGTGAATCAATTCCTCTTAACGCTCTGCATGGTGGGTATTTTTTTCGCAGCAGACATTTTGAAATATTTTTTCTAATTTTCCCAGAAAACAAGGTTTGACATCTCATACAAATCGCATTAGATGTCAAGTCCTGTTTTCTGGGAATAATAAGAAAAAGTATCAACAATTTGTCTGCTGAATTACCCTAGAGAGTGGTAAAGGTTAATGTATTTATTTTCAAGGTACCATTATTATGGCATCGGAGTCAGAGAGAACTCGGAGTACTACGACATTGTCTATTCAGCCAAAGGTGTTCAAGGGTATGTGCACAAAACATTACATTCTTACATCAGCCAGTTGTTCAAAGCTAACGATGTCGTTAGTTAACATATACAGTCAACCCTCTTTATCATTACGAAAACACGCCTATTCAGATACATTGTAAACTTTACCGCGAAAAAAACTAAAATTTAAGGATGAAAAATTGTGATATTTTACGTATTTCTCTTCATAATATAGATTGTGGGTACTCGTTAGTACTCACAATACGAGTACTCACAATCTATATTTTAGAGCCGAAATAAGGAAAATAAGGTTTATCCCTGTAAACCCCAGTTTTGCTATATAAAAGTGGGGTTCAAGGGGGTCATAATTATATAGGCGTGTTTTCATGATGTACCGACATTCGTTATAACGGCAAAACTCGTTATAACGTCATGTCATTTGAATGACCACTTAGTTAAAGGCTTAGCCTCGCTATCAAGCGACGTGGGCTTCCCTCGGGTTGGTAATGCACAAATCGAGTCAATAATCAAGAAAGAGTCTTGTAATCTAATGCTCCAAGAAACAAATGTTATAGGCATTTGTTAGAATCGCCTCGGCGCTATAGATATTTGTTAGAATCGCCTCACCGATATTAATATGACATGTCAACTAATATTTTTTGCTGAAAAAATGTGAGTAGCTTTTGCAAATGCAAAAGCTACTCACTTTTATTTCAGCATAAACGCCATTCTGTTAGATATTATACTTACTAAAACAGTTAACATTAAGGTAACATTGCTTTGAATCCACCAAACACCTTATATTCACAAAATGAAATACAAAAGAAATCTTGACTTTTTCATTAAGAACCTTGTGTAATTAATATTCCGGATAAACTCATTTCATATCAGGAAAATTAAGAATGAGTAAGATTAACATTTTTTTTTCATATTACTTCGACCGAACAAAGATCATGGCTCTCATCTATTTTTTTGAGCTGATATAAGGGAAATATATATATAAAACGTTCCTTAGCATAATACTTTCAACGCCAAGAAGGAACAAACTAAGTCTTGTTTGTTTGGTTGTTTGTATTGGAGTTTATCGGCTCCATCAACACTATTTAGGTCATTTTTGAGCCGGTCATTTTACCTATCCACACTTTTCCTGGGCAGACTTATACGTAAGCGGTTAACCAGTACAGTGCATATTCTTTCGCCAGAAACTGTTCTTGAATCAGCGATGGGAGAGAATGACCGTAGAAAAGATTTCATGATCAATCTCCCCGAATGAATATTGCCGACCTCGGCAGGTAGCGAAGCCGCGTGCTCCTGATCACCAGTCAGACGCGTATCTTACTGAGCTACCAAGGCCGGCCCAAACTAGGTCTTAATATACCAGTCCAGTTGTGCAAAGTATTTTCGGCTTAAAAGCTCGTTGGTGGCCAAACCGTTAGCTTTTCTAGCAACAATTTCCTATACATTGTAATTTTTGCAAAAGCTACTTACATTTTTATAGGAAATACATTGAAATTGTTCTATTAAGACGACCTAAACTTAAGACTATTTCTGCTTAAAAGCTTATTTAGAAGGATGCAGCTATTCTTTCTTTGTGCTTTTTGCACACAATGCCCTCTGGTCAGGGACCACCTTTTGGACTGTTCAAAAGTGGTCTTAAAGACCACTTTTGAACAGTCCCAAAGGTGGTCTTCATATAGGAATTTTACTGTATTGGTGGATATTCCATATTTGATGATCAAAGTTAGTTTTTGGGCAATCGGACCTTATTACGTGTACATAAGATTGTCCTGTTATATATTTATATACTTTTGTTGTCATTAACTAATTTAAAGGCATTTATTCTTGATTATTGAGGACTATCATTTCATTACATAATATTATGTAGCCCTCAGAGCTGACTGAAGAGCTGTCTTCAACAGGTAAGGGGCCTCCTTGGGGAAAATCAATAAATTACTTAGTGTTGACTGGTGTACATAATTGATTTTCCTCTTAAGTGCCTCAGTCAGGGGATACAGCAAGAGCTACTAATCACCCTATTAAGGGCCGCCTTTGATCTGCTATAGTTAGTATATCACAGGGGGTAATAAAACATTTATGACACACGGTGTGTTCTACTGTTACAGAATAAATGCCTTTAAGCATTTTCAAACATTGTTTCATCATATTTTGTCACATAATATGTATTCGCAAACTCATTTTCTTGTGAAACAGAGATTTTGTTTATTTATAAAGAAATGCTAATTACTGTACAAAACAGAAGCTACCTTAATCAAATGCTAATAATATTTTTTTCTGTTTTCTACTTTTAGTTCCTTAGATGGGAAGAAAGATGCATCAAAGCAGGTAATTTTGCAAAACATACTTTTCATTTTCAACCATTAAGACGTCAGTCACAACAACCGACATATGCCTTGTTGTCTGCGGATTACTTTTAAGTAATTGTTGCAAACAGTGTACAGTATGGACCCAAATCAGGCTGCTCATCTGCACACTGTTCGCCAGGATGCAGAAATGTTTTTAAAAGTTTGCAAGAAAATGCTGCAGACGACATAAAAAGACGCTATATTCAGATGTTGTTTTCTATTCGTCGTTAGTGCTAATGCATGCGAGAAATAAAGTTATGTTGGGCTGATTTGAGTAATAAATGCATTTGGAATCATGATAACTGTGTTAATGAAAGCGCCAAGACACTGAAATGACAGATTCTTTGTGAAATTCCGCAGTGAAATTCATGAAAAAATTGTCAAGGCTTTAATGAAAAGGTTTCTTTTTTAAAGAAAAATCTGTACTTCGAATTCAGTTATATGGCGGCAGTACTCTTCTCTGTTTTGACATCACGAAACACACCTATATAATTTTGACCGCCTTGAACCCCACTTTTATATGGTAAAATTTGGGTTTGCAGGGGAAAATCTTATTTTTCTTATTTCTGCTCTAAAATATAGATTATGGGTACTCGTTACAACCGCGGTTCTAATGTGTACCCGCAATCTATATTTTGAGCAGAAATAAGAAAAAATAAGAAAAATATCACAATTTTTCATCTTAAAATTTGATTTTTTGGCAGTAAAGTTAACAATGTATTTGTATAGGCGTGTTTTCGTAATGAAGTTTCAAAATAAATGTTTTATCCCATAATGTGTACGTTTTTAAATCCTCATATTAGTAAACTGACAAAAATTGTAAGTTTCCAAAAGAAATGTGTTAGCTTAAAATGTGTGATTTTGATGAAATTAAGCGTAAATAATAGATTGGATGTAAAACAAAATTGCAGTTTTCGTAATTTGCAGTTTCAAGATACGTCTTTCATTACAGATTATAGCGTACTCTCCGAGATCCAAACTTGGTACCTTGCTCCCAGACTTTCCCGATATAAAAGACATCAAATTACCACCGAATGTTGACGAGGATAAGGTAGGTTTTAAAACTGAAATAAAGCTATCATTTCAAGGTAGTCGCGTCTAGCCTTATTAGTTGAATGCATGTATAGCTGAAAAAAAAAAAACACAAATGAACCGGGGTACAGCATTTGCTCCAATTTACATGTGCGCCCTACGAAGAATCAGATCAGCCTGCGCATCCATATAGTCTAACCAGAGACTTCTCCTGCTGCATGAAGGAGCATTATGTCCTTAGTTATCTTCAGAGCGTACAACGAAGACTCTGAACATACTGTGCGGATGAGCAGGCTGATCTGAGTCTTCGCCTGGCACACGTGTAAATTGTAGGAAATAGTGTGCTCTGGGTTATTAATCAGACAATGGTAAAGGGCCTTTTCCTCATGCGTAAGACACATAAGCAGGAGTCTAAAAATTTTAGAGTTTTATACTATCCAAACAGATAACACCAATATACTGATCGGTCTGCGCGGATGCGCACGTTGATCTGTACATTTGTTGTTGTTGTTTTTTTCAAGTGGCAGAACTGGGATTTTCATGGTGCTGCTCACTTTATAGACGAAGAACTTACAATCAACAACATTACAATATGAGATAAATGAGCCCCGCCAAACGAATTTGGGTCTTCGAGCATTCCGTAATGACAAACTTTAACTGCGCATGTCCAGCCATTCAGAGGGGCCAGGGATATGGCTTTCTGTCTGAAGGTTCCTCTTGATTCAATGCTTGTATGAGCGAGCAGCGAAGGTTCTGGCGAGACTGCGCGGATGCGCAGGCTCGCCTGAACCTTCGCTGCTCGCATAGGCGATAAGTACCAAAATCGCTTGGCGGGGCCCAAATAGATTCAGTTTGGGATCAGAACGAAAGCAGGTCTTATAGTTCTTCTCCAAGAAACAAATTGCATATAAACATAATGGCGAGTTACAAGCAAAGCACATTGAAACAAGTAATATTATTTCGTGGTATTTAGCAATGAATAAGTGTTGGTTAGACATGTTTCGGTGAAAACAAAAGGAGAAATATTGGTTTATGGTATAGTACCAGAAATATAACATGGTGAAAAGCATGCAATGAAATAGAAACAAAAAGCTGGAGGAAACTGAAAAGGTGAATAGAGAATGTGTAACTAACAAACAGACAAAAAATGATAAAACTACAATATTTAGAGGTAACAAATATAGTGAACCATCATGACCGGTAGACAAACATATTCCGTGACTGACTGGTAGATGGTCAATTTGGCTGTTTGTCGTGTGAAAGCCTTACATATCAGCCCAATAGATACCGTGTAAAACTTCATCTTAAAATGTCGCCCGTCCATATCATCATTTGCATCCTCCCTTGAACCTTAAAACACATTTTAGCCGACAGGAAAACAGTGATGACCCCGACCAGACTGCCCCAAATGAGCAGCCTGGTTCGGGTACTCACTTCTTGCGAGAATGACCATCAGATTTCAAGCAGACGACAGAGCAGACGACAATTGTTATTGCGATCCCGAAACAGTGCTGACACTGATCAGGCTGCGCAGCAGCCCGCTCCGGGTCCACATGCACTGCCTGCAAGAATGGCCATCAAAGTTACCAGCAGACGACAATTAACCAAACAAAATGATGCTTACTAGTTTTACCATTTTACCGGCAAGCCAGTCTCTGAAAAGAAGAAAAACAAAACTATCATTGTGACATTTTTACATCTCAAGGTGAAAAACTCTTACTCAACTGCTGTTAGATATGCAACGAGGATGAGTTTCCCCACATGTTGTGTAACATTTTGTTTTCGGTTTTGGTTTTACGGCCCTTTCAAGATTATTTCAATCATATCGAGCCGATCGTTAATCAGAGGGTGGCGAAAACCGGAGTACCCGGAGAAACACCACCTGACCTTCCGTTGCAGAACTTGGCGTCTCACATGTGACCCCAGCGAGGCTCGAACCACAGCGGTGAGAGACCTAATGTTCAAGTGTCAGCGTCGTTGTGTAACAAACATTGAATGCGTTTAAAAACCGTCGGGCATAACAATGGCGCAGGCATCTATGATCATGAATAAAATAACAGTATCTATAACATGGTCTCAAATGATGGCTGAAATCAGGAAAACGAGTGATGCATCTTAAATAGCACGAAAGTCAAATCAATTCGGGTATACTAAGATACGTCATACTAAGGTAAACTAGGAAAGATTCTTAGAGGAAATGAATGTTATACCAGCTGTAGTAGAATGTAATCTTCAGAAACAATGACTCGTTGTCCCTTTGACTTAAAGTCACTATTCTGGTAGCTCTGGACTCCATTAAAATTTCTGGTCGATCATCAACTTCTGCATGTGCCCGATGATCCACTAATAGTCACTAATATTCCTGGCACTATTATTTTCAGGTGCTAACATTTTTGATGATGTACAGAACCCACTGCCAGAGGATCTACTAATAGTCACTAATATTTCTGACACTATTATGTTCAGGTGCTAACATTTTTGATGATGTACAGAACCCAATGCCAGAGGATCTACTAATAGTCACTAATATTGCTGACACTATTATTTTCAGGTGCTAACATTTTTGATGATGTACCGAACCCACTGCCAGAGGATATTGGACACTGTGATCAGAGCAAACTTTGATGAGGTAGGCTGTTTAGTCATATTTTGTATTTGGTAACAGCAATAAGAACAGAAATTTCATGTCGAGAAAAATGTATATCAAAGAAGCAAACCAAAAAAAAAAAAAAAAAAAAAGAGATATTTTGATGGTTTGATTTTGCTTTATCTTTTAGAATACGGCACATTTATTCAAATATTGCCAAATTAATGTGACTTACGTAATTTGTGATTGCCATTTTCGGTTTTGAAATGGTACACGGTATACGGTGATCTTTATCCCTAGTATTTTCATAAAACAAACTCCCTTTCACTGGTATTTCAATATGTCGTTTATTGCACGACCCGCAGAAAAAATAACCGACTGAAGTCGGTTTTTTCTAAGAGTGCCCTAAAATCACCGTGTCATTCTGTCAGTCTGTCATTCTGTCAGTCTGTCATTCTGTCAGTCTGTCATTCTGTCTGTCCGTCCGTAACCCGTTTGTGAAAATTGGTGATAGTGACTTAACCGCTTGGAATATTTAAACAAATTTTGGCATACTGATAGATATCAATGCGATCTAACCAATGAACTTACAAAATATTACATTCCATTTAGTATAGCCTCGCCGAGGCGAAAAATGTGAAAATTTTCGAACATTTTTGAACTGCCTCTCCTCGGAAACCGTTGGGCCGATTGAAGTCAAATTTCATATGGAGCCTCTATGGGATGGGGGAAACCAAAATTTGCTCATGGGGTCAAGGTCACATGACCAAAATGGCCGCCAAGCTATATATGGTTTGTCTGTCTGTCCGTCCGTAACCCGTAAGTGAAAATTGGTGATAGTGACTTAACCGCCTGGAATATTTAAACAATTTTTGGCATACTGATGGATATCAATGAGATCTAACCAATGAACTTGCGAAATATTACATTCCATTTAGTATAGCCTCGCCGAGGCGAAAAATGTGAAAATTTTCGAACTGCTTCTCCTCGGAAACCGTTGGGCCGATTGAAGTCCAATTTCATATGGAGCCTCTATTGGATAGGGAAACCAAAATTTGCTCATGGGGTCCAGGTCACATGACCAAAATGGCCGCCAAGCCATATATGGTAAAAACCCTTCAAAAATAGTCTTCTCCAGAACCACTGGGCAGATTTCCACGAAACTTGATAAATAGCATCTATGATGTAGGCCTATCATAAATTGCTAAAATGGTGACCCTGGGTTGACCTTGACCTTCTTTGGGTCCGTCCGTAACCCGTTTGGGAAAATTGGTGATAGTGACTTAACCGCTTGGAATATTTAAACAATTTTGGCATACTGATAGATATCAATGAGATCTAACCAATGAACTTACGAAATATTACATTCCATTTAGTATAGCCTCGCCGAGGTGAAAAATGTGAAAATTTTCAAACATTTTTGAACTGCTTCTCCTCGGAAACCGTTGGGCCGATTGAAGTCAAATTTCATATGGAGCCTCTATGGGATGGGGGAAACCAAAATTTGCTCATGGGGTCAATGTCATATGACCAAAATGGCCGTCAAGCCATATATGGTTTGTCTGTCTGTCCGTCCGTATTCCGTTTGTGAAAATTGGTGATAGTGACTGAACCGCTTGGAATATTTAAACAATTTTTGGCATACTGATAGATATCAATGAGATCTAACCAATGAACTTGCGAAATATTACATTCCATTTAGTATAGCTTCGCCGAGGCGAAATATGTGAAAATTTTCGAACTGCTTCTCCTCGGAAACCGTTGGGCCGATTGAAATCAAATTTCATATGGAGCCTCTATGGGATGGGGGAAACCAAACATTGCTCATGGGGTCCAGGACACATGACCAAAATGGCCGCCAAGCCATATATGGTCTGTCTATCTGTCCGTCCATAACCCGTTTGTGAAAATTGGTGATAGTGACTTAACCGCTTGGAATATTTAAACAATTTTTGGCATACTGATAAATATCAATGAGATCTTATCAATGAACTTGCGAAATATTACAGTCCATTTAGTACAGCCTCGCCGAGGCGAAAAATATAAAAATTTTCGAACTGCTTCTCCTCGGAAATCGTTTGGCCGATTGAAGTCAAATTTCATATGGAGCCTCTACGGGATGGGGGAAACCAAAATTTCCTCATGGGGTCCAGGTCACATGACCGAAATGGCCGCCAAGCAATATTTGGTAAAAACCCTTCAAAAATAGTCTTCTCCAGAACCACTGTGCAGATTTCAACGAAACTTGATAAATAGCATCTGGAACGTAGGCCCATCATAAATTGCTAAAATGGTGACCCTGGGTTGACCTTGACCTTCTTTGTGCCTAGGTCAAACTTTGACACATATGCTTTTGTGTTTGATTTTATCCTGCAAACGATTCAGAATACAGTACTAAAGTATAAGATATACTTTTGCTCCTTACGATAAGGCGCATTTATTGGGGGAACCGTTTTATGTCCAGGTCACATGACCAAAATGGCCGCCATACCCATATATGGTAACACTCATAAAGCTAAAAGCATCCGGCGGGTCGTGCACTTCAGCTGAAGCACTGGTTTATGTACTGTAAGTAAAAGGCATCATAAAGGAAAGGCATTCGCCATACATGTTGTATTGTTGTAATAGCAACGCCTATTGGAGTTGCAGTTATAGATATGGACATTTAGCCGGAGTAGTGCGGCTGTTGAATGTTTTGCTTTTTGGGTTGTGAAAGTCAGAGATACCTGTGATAAATAAAACTGTCTAACATCATCGTTCTCGTCAAATACTGTTACTATTTATTCCTGGCGTGGTGGCAGCGACCTTTTACTCATTCCTTTGTGCAAGAGACTCAGTTCTTGTGTTTGTTGTGACAGTTTAACCGATTCTTTGGTTTGGCGAGACAGTTCAGTCTTGGAGCTGGTTACCGACGAGTGGTGTTTTTCGACATACTTCCGTAGTAGATAAAATTACTACAGAAACTTTCACAGGATTGCTGTTCATGCCCCAAAGCAATGGTCACTCACCAAAAATGAGACAATCACATCTTTCGAAGCATGGAGGCAGAATTTACAATACACGCTTTCTTTAGACCCGAATTTTGCCTCATTTCTACTTGACGGGTCCACATGGTTATAAAAAATCTGCTGCAAACCCGCTACGTGGATTCATTGATGATGCAGAGACTGTTCCAGAGGCATCAAGGCGTACAGGCAGCACAGAAACTGACCGAGTTGGAGCTGATGCTTGGGCAGATTGCTAATTATTGCGCAATCATATCTAGAAATACTATTGTGAAGAATTCTACATCGGTGGCCCAGATATGGCAGTCGATACGCCTTTATTATGGCTTTCAATCCAGTGGGTCGCACTTTCTGGACTTCGATAGTATACATTTAGAACCAGGTGAACGACCTGAAGATTGGTTTCAACGACTTTCTAGTTTTGTGGACGACAACCTATTGATATCAGACGGTGGTATCCGCCACCATGGTGAGATCCCTGATATTGACGAAGACTTGTCGCCTACCCTTGAAATTTTTGTTGTATTGACATGGTTACGCCTGATTCACCCCGACCTACCTAACTTAGTTAAAAAGCAGCGATATGGGACTGAGTTGAGGTCACAGACTTTGTCCTCCATTAAACCTGAGATATCGCAATCTCTTAACAGTCTACTGGAAGAAATTCGTACATCCGCCGAGTCCAAGATTTTGCGTTCGGTCATCAAGAAGTCAAAGTTTACATTTAAATCTGATTCAAAACCCTCAGTGAAGCATGACCGCTCATGTGCATTGTGTAAACAGGCTGGACGTCCGTTTAATCATTTCTTGAGTAAATGCAAGTATTTGCCTGAAGCAGATAAGCAGTATCTTCGAACTGGTAAAATTCGACAAAATGTCGAAGTAACTGATGAAGACACAGACAGTGATGAAGCAATACCACCAGAGCCTTCCGCAGCATCTGTGAGCTCTGTACTGACACATAACCTTCGTGTGTCCACTTCGCGTCGTGTAATATATCAAAACAATCTCCTCAGATAAAGGTATTCTTTAGGCACCATCAATTACAATTAATATTAGACACTGGTGCTGAGATTTCCATAATAAAAACTTCTGTTGCCCAGTCTATTGGTGCTACCATTAACAAAAATTCTCAGAAAGCGTTGCAGGCCGATGGAGTTACCCCCTTATCTATTGCCGGAGAAACACGTTTGCTAGTGTCACGTGACAATATTGATCTGAAGCTTGAAGCTCTAGTTGTCAATGATCTTGATATTGATATATTGGCTGGCATTCCATTCATGACTACCAATGACATTTCTGTACGCCCGTCAAAGCAGCAAATTCTAATTGGTGATTCCCAAGTGGTCTATTATGGCTCTTCCTTACCTGAATCCCCATACAACCGCATACGTCGTACCCAGGCCATTGTCCTAAGATCCCTTACCACATCAGTTGTCTGGCCTAGGGATTTTTATGAGTTTTGCGTACCTCAAGAGATTTCCCAAGAAGGTGACTGCCCACTTTCCATTGAAGCCCACCCTGATTGCACCAAAACACCCAAACTTTGGCCCAAGCCCCAGTTAGTGGAATGCATCGGGGGGGGGAGAGTCAGAATAGTTAACTCCTTGACAGAGCCCCAAATAGTTCATAAGCACGAACATGTCTGCCAATTCCGTCAAACTACCCAATTGAGTACAAGCCCCAGTGATGACAAGCCCCGCGTTGCCGCCGTAAAACCGACTCCCACGTGTTCCTCGTATCATTCTGACACGGTGAAATTTGATCCAGACAACATCTTAAGTGAGGATGTGCGCAATGAGTTAAAAAATTATTACAAAGGTACGATGACGTATTCAGTCAACAATTTACGACATATAATGGCGCATTCGGTAAATTTGAGGCTACAATAAACATGGGTCCCACTCAACCTCCTCAACGAAAAGGCAAGGTTCCCCAATATGCCCGCGATAAGCTTGTAGAGTTGCAGCAACGGTTTGATGATTTAGAGGCGCAAGGTGTTTTTCGGCGTCCCGAAGAACTTGGAATAACTGCCGAATACCTAAACCCCTAGTTCTTGGTAAAGAAACCCTCTGGTGGTTTCCGTCTTGTAACAGCTTTCACTGATGTTGGCCGCTACAGTAAACCGCAACCCTCGTTAATGCCTGATGTTGATTCTACCCTCCGCACCATCGCGCAGTGGAAATACATGATTAAGACCGATCTTACTAGTGCATTCTATCAGATAAGGCTTTCAAAACAGTAAATGAAGTATTGTGGCGTTGCTACGCCTTTTCGCGGCGTGCGTGTTTATACTCGGTGTGCAATGGGGATGCCATTCCGAGGCGGCTCTTGAAGAGCTCATGTGTCGCGTACTTGGTGATATGTTACAGGACGGCATTGTTGCCAAACTTGCCCACGATTTATACTGTGGCGGCAATACCCCTCAAGAACTCCTTCACAACTGGGAAAAAGTCTTACACGTCCTTCAAAAATCAGACCTCCGTTTAGCTGGTTCCAAAACTGTTATAATAAAAATAAAAAATGAGTTCCTTTAAGAGCAATGAAAACATTCACAAGAAAGAAGATGGGTCATACTACGTAGTTTCGGCTAATAAAGCCTCATCAGTGACCCTGTAATGATCCGGCAAAGAAAGCCTGAGGAAACATACTGCAATTGTGCGAATATCGAATAGGCAGTCGATTCAAAGACTGATATAAATCAAAATTGGGTCCAAATAATTAAAAACCTGTCTAGAATATGAGTTTAAACCAATAATTTATTTCCGATTTCTCAGAATATTCACACTGATCTCAAAGGACCAAAAGTAAAATATAAACTGCACTATGGTTGATGTACGGGGAGACGTTTTACGGCCGCCACACGGCACAGCACCAGCTGCAGTGAAGGCAATAAAATCAAAAATGAGTTCCTTAAAGAGCAATGAAAACATTCACAAGAAAGAATATGGGTCATACTACGTAGTTTCGGCTAATAAATCCTCATCAGTGACCCTGTAATGATCCGGCAAAGAAAGCCTGAGGAAACATACTGCAATTGTGCGAATATCGAATAGGCAGTCGATTCAAAGACTGATATAAATCAAAATGGGTCCAAATAATTAAAAACCTGTCTAGAATATGAGTCTAAACCAATAATTTATTTCCGATTTCTCAGAATATTCACACTGATCTCAAAGGACCAAAAGTAAAATATAAACTGCACTATGGTTGATGTACGGGAAGACGTTTATAAGCCCCAGCTCTACGACCGTTCTAGGTTGGATTTGGAAGCAAGGTACAATATCTGCCAGTCCACACCGTGTCGCTGTCATGACTAGCTGCCCCCAACCCGAAACCGTTCGCGGACTCAGATCATTTATAGGGGCATATAAGGTCCTTGGCAGGGTTCTATCTGGTTGCTCAGAAATAATATCATATCTTGATAACGCTGTCGCGGGAAAGCAGTCTCAAGAACGCATAGTATGGACAGACGATTTATCTGAGCGTTTTCTCAGGGCTAAACAATCACTCTTACCACGACCTGATGACCAGTTATGGGTTGTAACCCATGGTTCTGTTTCAAAGCGCGGACTTGGCGCAACATTTTTTGTCTCCCGTAATAACAAATTGTTGTTGGCCGGATTTTTCAGTGCTAAGTTGAGAAAACATCAAATCACATGGTTACCTTGCGAAATCGAGGCATTATCCATCGCGGCCGCAGTGAAGCATTTCAGCCCTTTCATTATTCAATCGAAACTCAACGCTTGTGTCCTGACAGATAGTAAGCCCTGTGTTCAAGCTATTGACAAGTTAGCTAGAGGTGAGTTTTCAGCAAGTCCACGTGTCACTTCTTTCTTGGCAACTGTAAGCAGGTATCAAGTAAGCGTGTGTCACTTGAATGGATCTGCAAATGTACCCTCTGACTTTGCAAGTCGAAATGCTCCTGATTTTGATGCCCCAAGATGTCAGATATGTAGCTTTATTGTTCAAACCGAAGATTCAGTTGTTCGCTCCGTACGTGAAGTAGTTGACAATATGCAACGGTTACCATTTACAACTCGCTTATCGTGGCTTAATATTCAGTCTGAGTGTGATGATCTTCGTCGCGTTCATGCCCACTTGAAACAAGGTACGCGCCCTTCGAAGAAACTCACAAACATTAAGGACGTCAAACGTTACCTTTCTGTTGCTACCATTGCTAAGGATGGATTGTTAGTTGTACCCCGTAATGACCCTTTGTCCCCAACAAGGGAACTTATCATAGTTCCAAGATCTGTTGTCTATGGTTTAGTTACTGCCCTTCATCTTAAACTTGATCATCCCTCAAAACACCAGCTTCGACTGGTAATGAAACGCCAATTTTACGCTCTCGACATGACTGGCGTAATCGAATCTGTTACAGATTCCTGTCATATGTGCTCATCACTTAAAAAGTTCCCTGAGTCACTCGTGACACAGTCCTCAGAAGATCCCCCTAACGTGATTGGCATGTCATTTGCTGCTGACATTTTAAAACAAAATCGTCAACTTATTCTAGTGGTTCGAGAGTCAGTATCGTCATGCACAGCAGCTTGTCTCATCACCGACGAAAAACATGAAACGCTCCGTGACGCTTTAGCGCGTTTATGCTTGGAACTTCATCCTATAGATGGACCCAGTGCTGTTATCAGAACAGACCCCGCGCCGGGATTCGTAGCTCTGAAAAATGACCCCGTTCTTCAGCGTCTCAGTATATCTGTAGATATTGGCCGTGTAAAAAATGCCAATAAAAACCCTGTGGCTGAAAAGGCAATTTCAGAATTACTTGATGAACTCCAGCGCCAGCAGCCAGGAGGGGGTCCTGTCTCTCATTTAGAACTCGCTACAGCCGTTGCTAGATTGAACTCGCGGATCAGGTACGCAGGCATATCAGCTCGCGAAATGTGGACGCAGCGTAGGCAGTTCACACATGAGCAGCTACCAATTTCCGATCGTGATATCATTACCTAACAGCACAAAAACCATGTGATGAATCACCCTGTCAGTTCTGCTTCAAAACACAAGAGCAATAAGATCTTGCCATCAGACCAGTTGATGGTTGGAGATTTGGTTTACTTGTATGCAGACAGGGATAAAACTAGGGCGCGCAGTAGGTACTTAGTTGTTTCCATTGATGGTGAATGGTGTTTCATAAAAAAAATCATTGGAAATCAGTTGCGCTCGTCATCGTACAAAGTCAAAGAATGTGAATGCTACCGCGTGCCTAATGAGAAGCCGTTGTCAATCCCATTGAATTATCTCCAGAATAGTGATAGCGATGATGGGTGTGACACAGTATCTACCAACCAAAAGCAACCAGCCCTTGTTAGCGTACCTTCCATACTTACCCAACCTGTTGAGCAGGATGCCGGTCCATCTCGCCCACCCGAAGTCCCACTACTTCTTGAGTCTCCCAATGTGCCTTGTGATATACAGGTGTCCCCCAGGCCCACAGAAGCCATGCATGATATAGTACACTCTCCTCAGGACAAACCATTGGATACAACTGATACCATCATTGAGCCCCAGCCAAACATCCACCCTCCCTCTAGACCACGAAGGAATATCAAACCACCCAAGTACTTAGAGGATTACGTTTTGAAATAGTCCTTGTTAGTCATAATGAGTGCCAACGTATCACAAGACAATTTAGTGTAGGACAATATTTCTTTATCCTTGTCTGGCAATATGGTTCATTTACTTGTGTTTTAAATTGTGTTACAAGGTAGTCTCAGTCTCAGTTACCTACATGTATCATGAGTGTACGAACTCTAGTCCTAACTTTGAAGAAAAAGAAGGAGAAAGGAAGTTACGCCATACATGTTGTATTGTTGTAATAGCAACGCCTATTGGAGTTGCAGTTATAGATATGGACATTTAACCGGAGAAGTGCTGCTGTTGAATGTTTTGCTTTTTGGGTTGTGAAAGTCAGAGATACCTCTGTTAAATAAAAGTGTCTAACATCATCGTTCTCGTCAAATACTGTTACTATTTATTCCTGGCGATTGACAAATACATCTCAGTGTCATTGTTGGGAACTAGCTTGCTAGCTTGAGTTGACTTTTATTTTAATATTAAATTCATTTTTAGCTCCACTGGCCGAAGGCCAGCGGGGCTATTGTCATGGCCCTGTGTCCGTCGTGCGTCCGTGCGTCCGTGCGGTCGTGCGTCCGTGCGTTAACTTTTTCTTTAAACATCTTCTCCTCCTAAACTACTGGGCCAATTGTAACCAAACTTCACAGGAATGTTCCTTACATAGTCCTCTTCTAAATTCTTTCAAAGAATTTTGTTACACCCAGAACTCTGGTTGCCATGGCAACAAAACCAAAAAAAAATAAAAATCTTTAAAAATCTTCTCCTCCAAAACCACCTGTTGGATTTCATTTTTATTTTGCATGACTGTTCCTTGGGTTGACCTCTTTCAGATTCCTTGAAGAAATTTTGATCCGACAAAAAACATGGCCGCCATGGGCGGGGCTTATTTTCCCTGTTTAACATATAGTGTAATGCTAAAACATCTTCTCCTCCTAAACTATTGGGCCCATTGTAACCAAACTTCACAGGAATGTTCCTTACTTAGTCCTCTTTTAAATTCCTTCATAGAATTTTGTTACACCCAGAACTCTGGTTGCCATGGCAACAAAACAACACAAAATATTAATAATCTTTAAAAATCTTCTCCTCCAAAACCACCTGTTGGATTTCATTTTTATTTTGCATGAATGTTCCTTGTGTGGACCCCTTTCAGATTTCTTGAAGAAATTTTGATCCGACAAAAAACATGGCCGCCATGGGCGGGGCTTATTTTCCCTATTTAACATATAGTGTAATGCTAAAACATCTTCTCCTCCTAAACTACTGGGCCAATTGTAACCAAACTTCACAGGAATGTTCCTTACTTAGTCCTCTTCTAAATTCCTTCAAAGAATTTTGTTACACCCAGAACTCTGGTTGCCATGGCAACAAAACCACACAAAAAATTAAAAATCTTTGAACATCTTCTCCTCCAAACCCACCTGTTGGATTTCATTATCCCCTCGCACAACATAGTTGTGAGGGGGAATATAGCATTTGTCCCGTACGTACGTACGTAAGTACGTACTTTTGTCATCGCTCTAGCGCCACGTACGTACGTACTTTTGTCATCGCTCTAGCGCCACGTACGTACGTACTTTTGTCATCGCTCTAGCGCCTACATTTCTTGACCGATTTTAATATAACTTCACACAAACGTTCCTTACGACAATATCTGGAGCAAGATCGACTTTCAAGG
This sequence comes from Lucinisca nassula, assembly GCA_963580285.1. NCBI lineage: Eukaryota > Metazoa > Mollusca > Bivalvia > Lucinida > Lucinidae > Lucinisca > Lucinisca nassula. The sequence continues at coordinate 117,348,140 of OY757019.1, forward strand.
TCATGACCTCAAGGTCAAGGTCACTCTGGCTATTTTTTGAAAAACTTTGTCATGGCTCTAGCGCCTACATTTCTCCCCCAATTTCAATATAACTTCAAACAAATGATCCTTATAAAAATATCTCGAGCGAGTTGGACTTTCAAGGTCATGACCTCAAGGTCAAGGTCACTGTGGCTATTTTTAGAAAAACATTGTCATCGCTCTAGCGCTTACATTTCTTCACCAATTTCAATATAACTTCACAAAAATGATCCTTATAAAAATATCTTGAGCGAGTTCCACTTTCAAGGTCATGGCTTCTAGGTCAAGGTCACAGTGGCTATTTTTAGAAAAACTTTGTCATCGCTCTAGCTCCTACATTTCTTCACTGAATTCAATATAACTTCACACAAATGTTCCTTATGACAATATCTTGAGCGAGTTGGACTTTCAAGGTCATGACCTCAAGGTCAAGGTCACTGTGGCTATTTTTAGAAAAACATTTTCATCGCTCTAGCGCCTACATTTCTTCACCAATTTCAATATAACTTCACACAAATGTTCCTTATAAAAATATCTCCAGCGAGTTCGACTTTCCAACTCATGGCCTCAAGGTCAGGTCACTGTGGCTATTTTTAGAAAAAACTTTGTCATCGCTCTATCGCCTATATTTCTTCACTGATTTCAATATAACTTCACACAAATGTTCCTTATGACAATATCTCAAGCGGATTCGACTATCAATGGCAAGGCTTCAAGGTCAAGGTCAAGGTCACTGTGGCTATTTTTTAGAAAAACTTTGTCATAGCTCTAGCGTTTACATTTCTTCACCAATTTCAATATAACTTCATACAAATGTTCCTTATGACAATATCTCTAGCGAGTTCCACTTTCAAGGTCAAGGTCACTGTGTCTATTTTTAGAAAAACTTCGTCATCCCTCTAGCGCTTACATTTCTTCATCGATTTCAATATAACTTCACACAAATGTTCCTTATGACAATATCTCACCATTTCGACTTTCAAGGTCAAGGTCACTGTGGCTATTTTTTAGAAAACTTTGTTATTGCTCTAGCGCCTACATTTCTTCACTGATTTCAATATAACTTCACACAAATGTTGCTTATGACAATACCTCGAACTAGTTTGACTTTCAAGGTCAAGGTCACTGTGGCTATTTTTAGAAAAACTTTGTCATTGCTCTAGCGCTTACATTTTTTCACCAATTTCAATATTACTTCACACAAATGTTCCTTATAACAATATCTCTAGTGAGTTCCACTTTCAAGGTCAAGGTCACTGTGGCTATTTTTAGAAAAACTTTGTCATTGCTCTAGTGACTACATTTTTTCACAAATTTCAATATAACTTCACACAAATGTTCCTTATGACAATATCTCGAGCTATTTAGACTTTCAAGGTCAAGGTCACTGTGGCCATTTTTAGAAAAACTTTGTCATCGCTCTAGCGCCTACATTTAATGATGGATTGTAATAGAACTTCACACAAATGTTTCTTTTGATAATATCTCGACTTACTTCGACTTTCAAGGTCATGACCTCAGTCAAGGTCACTGTGGCTATCTTTAGAAAAACTTTGTCATCGCTCTACCGCCTACATTTATTAACAGATTTTAATATAACTTCACACAAAAGATGCTTATTCTAATATCTTGAGCAAGATCTACCTTCGTGGTCAGGGCCTCATGTCAAGGTCACTATGGCTATTTTTAGAGAAACGTCATCACTCTAGAATGTACATTTATTGGAGGATTTTTAAACAAACTTTACACAAATGTTGCATATGATAATATCTCAAGCAAGTTGGACTTTTGCCATTTCAGTGTTTTCCACACACGAAGTTGTCTAGTGCGAGGGGATTTGTATCGCATGCGATGCCTTGTTTTTATTTTGCATGAATGTCACTTGGGTGGACCTCTTTTAGATTCCTTGAAGAAATTTTGATCCGACAAAAATCATGGCCGCCATGGGCGGGGCTTATTTTCACTTTTAACATATAACGTAATGCTAAAAAATCATTTTCTGCAAAAGTACTTGTGGGATTTCATTGTAATTTGCATGAATTGTCCTTGGGTGGACTGTTGTCAGATTCCTTGAAAAAAATTTGATCTTACAAAAAAACATGGCCGCCATGGGCAAGGCTTATTTTCACTATATAACATATAGTGTAATGCTGAAAATATTTTCTGCAAAAGTTTTTGTTTTATTTCATAGTTATTTGGCATGCATGTTCCTTGGGTGGACCTCTGTCAGATTCCTTGAAGAAATTTTGATCCGACATAAAACATGGCTGCAGTGGGCGGGGTTTATTTTCACTATATAACATGTAGTGTAATGTTAAAAAAGTCTTCTCTTCTTCAAAAGTTCTTGTTTATTTATTTATTTATTTATTTAAAAGTACCTTCCTGTATCTGAATTAATCTCCTCCAATTTTGCTGACTATCACATATCTATAAAGGTCCACCTACAAATTGTCATTCTAAAATTCAAAACATCAGAAATTTCACATGCCCATCACACTGGTGATAGAACTGATGTTTTCAACACAAACTCTATTTATACGACTTGATGTTTCAAAATAAATTCAAAATACTGAGGGAGATTGATTTATTAGAGCTAATTATACTACAGTGTCAACAGTTCTCCAGATCCCTGAGGGTTAAAATGGCTTAGTTGAAAAGGGAGGCATACCGAATCCGACGGAGGAAAGGAAAAAATAAATAAAGAAAGAAATAAAAACATAAATCTGTTCATTTTTTAGCTCCACTGGCCAAAGACCGGCGGGTCTTATGTTATATGTTATGGCCCTGTGTCTGTTGTGCGTCTGTGTGGTTGTGCATCCGTGCGTTAACTTTTTTCTTTAAACATTTCCTCCTTAACTACTTGGTCGATTGTAACCAAACTTCACAGGAATGTTTCTCACATAGTCCTCTTCTGAATTCCTTCAAAGAATTTTGTTACATGCAGAACAAAATGGCATCGAAAGCAAAAAAAAATATTTAAAAATCTTCTCCTCCAAAACCGCTCAATGGATTTTATTCTTATTTTGCATGAATGTTCCTTGGGTGGACCTCTGTCAGATTCCTTGAAGAAATTCGGATCAGGCAAAAAACATGGCCACCATGGCCATGCCCCACATGGCCATGGCCATGCCCCTTGGCTCATTAGCTTTCAAAGACTTATATGGGGAAAAGTTTTAAAAACCTTCTCCTCCAAAACCGCTCAAAGTAATGGATTTCATTCTTACTTTGCATGAATGTTCCTTGGGTGGACCTCTGTCAGATTCCTTGAAGCAATTTTGATCAGACAAAAAACAAGGCCGCCATGGACACGCCCATTGGCTAATTAGCTTCCATAGACTCATAAAGGGATCTTTTTTTTTAATCTTCTCCTCCAAAACCACTAAATGGATTTCGTTCTTAATTTTCATGAATGTTCCTTGTGTCTACCATTGTCAGATTCATTGAAGAAATTTTGATCAGACAAAAAACATGGCCGCCATGGCCACCACCTTTGGCTCATTAGCTTCCATAGACCAATAAACGGAAAAACTTCTTCTCTGAAACCATAAAGCCTAAAGCTAAGACATTTACAGTAAAACCTGTCTTAGTGGCTACCTCTATTAAGCAAGCAACCTGTCTTAATCATGCAGGCATTCAGTTCCCAAGAAAGGCAGATGTGTTAAATTTCACCTGTATTAAGCAAGAACCTGTCTTAAGCAAGCATATTTTGACTATCCCTTAGGCACTTGCTTAATACAGGTTGAACTGTAGTATGTAGCAAAGTTATGTGGTCACCTACTAAGTCCTGCGAACTATGATTCTTGAGTCCAAATTGGCAACGCCCCGGTGGTTAGTAGCTCCCATAGACTAATAATGACAAAATCTTGAAACTTTTCTCCTCTGAAACCATAAGGCCAAGAGCTTAGTATGTAGCAACTTGAAGTATTCATCTGCATAAATCCTGCCAACTATACCCCTGGGGTCCAAATTGGCCACACCCTGAGGCCCATAAGCTCCCATAGACTTATACTGGGAAAAACTGACAAAAATCTTCTCTGAAACCATCAGTGCCCAGAGCTTAGCTATTAAGTATGCAGCAACGTCTAGTGGTCACTCAAATAAATCCTGCCAACAATGCCCCTGGGGTAAAAATTGGTCACACCCAGAGGCATATTAGTTCCCATAGACTTATAATAGGAAAAACTTAAAAAAAGTCTTCTTCTCTGAAACCATAAGGCCCAGAGCTTTAGATATTTAGAACGGAGCAATGCCAAATGGTCACTCACATAAATCCTGCCAACCATGGCTCTGGGGTCCAAAAAATATAGAATGGACATTCCTTGGGTGGATCACTTGTTTCTTTTTTACCCATTGCATGCGGGAAAACCCTAAATGGGTACCTTGGCAAACAGTGCTGGCCCAGATCAGACCCCACAGAACACCATGTCTGATCAGGGCCTGCACTATTTGCTAACAGAATTTTCCATCAAAAATAGAAAAAAAAATAGGCCTGACACCCCTTATATGACAAATGGACTGGTCCAACATATAGCAATAGAAGAGTCCACTAGTATACCATTGGTTAATGTAATAAATATGACAATTGTCTGAAGTTAGCCGGTGGAGCGACAGGCCCTCTTGGGCCTCTTGTTTAATATTTGGGACTTAAGTTTGTGTTCGAATTATTTTAGAAGTAATCTTTAAATAGTATTTACTCTCACAAATTGGAGTAGCTCGATTTGGATTCACTTTATGTGTATTCTACAATTTTTACTATTTATATACACATATAATCACCATATCCAAATGTTTAAAATAGAAGTGGAAGCAATGGAACCTATTTGCAGACATAATACATGTCCCAGAAATACAAAAAAAAAAAATATTCAATTTATTTACATTCATAAATGAACCTGTTCACAAAAAAGTTACACTATTGGCGTATCTGACCAACGAACTGCGAAATAGAAAGAAAAACAGCCGCCTCACGCCACCAAAAGAAGGCAGACACAAAACCAAAAAAAAAAAAAAAAAAAAAAAACTCACAAAGAAAGAAATTGAAAGAAAAGAAAACTCACAAAGAAGAAAATAGAAATAAAAGGTTAAAAACAGCCACCTTACGCCACCAAAGAAGGCAGACTCAAAATACAAAAGAATCACAATGTCAGTAACCTCATCTTTAGTTCCAATGCATATTTATACATTACAACTTAACAATTTGATCCAGTTGAAAGAAATTTTGGTGAACGATGCGGAGGCTGGTCAGTTTTCGCATTTCATGTTTTGGATAGAAGGTGTACGGTTATTGTATCGATTTCTGGACATTACCTTTGCTTCTGTTTCGCAGGGATCCGGATCTGGATCTGGGCAAATAGCTGTATGGGTGCATCGGAAAATTGGAATATCTGTTGATCTCATGTTAATAATGAAATAGTGTTCATTTCCAGGTTCAGAGTTTTCTGATTCATTTCTGGCAAGGCATGCCAAACCACATGAAGTCGATTTTGGAGTGTAAAGTTCTTGTCACCCTGGTAGGAGTTTGTGATACTATATTGTACAGAGCTATTGCTGGTGTTCTGATGCCCACAGTTATACAGCCGCTACCTGAAAGGTAAATTCATAAACGCCGGGAGTTGAAGCTCCCAGTTGGTTTCTAGGCGGTCGTTCTTTGCACTCTTAGTGTGTGTGTGTGTGTGTGTGTGTGTGTGTGTGTGTGTGTGTGTGTGTGTGTGTGTGTGTGTGTGTGTGTGTGTGTGTGTGTGTGTGTGTGTGTGTGTGTGATACGACTTTTTCTTCTCTGAGATGGCCTTGTTTAAAGCTTTTCCGATTAACTTTTGCTTTCCGTTTTGTTGTTGAAAATAAAGTTGCTAACTGTAAGTACGATCGACAACCAAGAAATCCATTTTCAGTCCTCTTAAATGTATAGAAAAATTACTTTTGAACCTCATATATTAAGACCGCCTTTGGGTCTGTTCAAAAGCGGTTGTTAAGACCACTTTTGATCAATCTCAAAAGTGGTCTATCATTCGAAGACACTAGGTGTAGAAAACACAAAGGAAGAATGACTGAAACCTTCTCAACACGCTTTTAAAAGCAGATTTAGTCGTAATTTAAAGTGGTCTTAACAGCGGAATTTTACTGTATTTTATTCATACGGTACGTTTTAAACCTGCTAATGATGACAAAAAATTAATTCGCTTTTCACAACCTCCATTTTTACCCCAGTTCATGACACCTTGACATAAAAAACTTTTTCGAAATTTAATTTCAAAATATATTAGCCACTTATGTAAATAATTTACAGCGCCTGAATTATGTCTGGAAGGCCTATGAAGATATGCAGACTTGCCTCCCTTCACATACGTTTATTTACTCTGTGAACAGATTTAAATGCAATCCACCCCCACCGGAATGCACATCGTTGCATTTTTACAAAATTACTAAGAAAGGAAGCCTTTCCATGTGACTATCTCTGATTTGTAAGAAATCCATGGAGCGGTTATTTAAAGAAATTAGGTGCGTAATTCTTATCGGATTGTTGCGTAAGAGGGTTATCAACAGAATTATGAATGGAATCAAGCCTTGGGTTTGGAAAACTGTGCAGACCCAGATCAGACGCCGCAGAACGCGGCGTCTGATTAGGGTCTACATTGTTTGCTTACAATACAATGCTTTGATTATAATTGCTCTTATGTCCTGTTACTGTCTGCTGCTGCAACAGCATCGGTTTTAGCGATTTTACTGAAAGCGATGCTGTTACAGTAACATGAACGATTTGATTGGTTGAGCAACAACTTTACTTTGCCGATTAAGCCGCGACAAAAACATCGCACATGTCTGCTTTGCGAAGACGGAAAATTAATCTATACACTCATTTTAACCCTTATCCTACTGAATAAATAAATTTAGCTCTGAATATCCATTAATCAAATTACTTGATATGATGTATTTGTTCAGTTCACAAATTGCATGACATACAGTGCAGACCATGATCAGATGACTTGTTGAGAAGCCATCTGATCTGGATCTACACTGTTTGCAAAGTTAGGGATTGTTGTGTTCAGCGGGATAATGGTAGAATATAACCTGTGTTCTTTGGACGAAAAATCGTTGAACATGTACACAATGAGTGCACAGCCAAGACCCTGATATGACTGTTTGCCTTTCCACATGCGCCCGAAGATAAAGTGCCCATTCAAAATTTACCGTAAATAGGCCTATCCTAAAAATTCCGGACACATTGAGGCCTTGCTCTTCTTCTCCTAAAATTCATGATCCAGCAAAAGGTGCAGATGGATTGGCAAACAGTGTAGACCCTGGTCAGACTGCTCCTCCGGGAGCAGTCTGATCTGTGTCTGCACTGTTTGCTTAGACTTGCCTGTCAAAATATTTAGGTTCATTACGGTACTTGTATGCTAAATATGCAGTTTTTATTTTGCCAGCTTAACACAAGTAATCCGGAGGTTTTCAGGACAGCTAGATGACTGGCTGCATCAAGCACTGGACACGCTGCCTCAGAGTCTTCAAAAAGTGAAATTTGATCGTAGGTATTGACATGATTTATATTTTTTTCTTCTGATAAAAGAACTGTTTTCGATTTAAAACAGCGCAGAGTAGCAAAAAATTCTAGTTTTAGCAAATTCTCCATAAAAATCTTTGTGGTGGGTATTCAATAGAACCGCATCGTTCTATTGAATACCCATAACATAGGCTAATAAACACTCGACTGCTAAACTTCTTAATCCGGGTTATCGGTATCATGAACTACACAAAGCCTTTTCTAACTTTTATAGGCGTCATTCCGATTTAATTTCAAAATTCAATGTTGGACTTAAATCTCTTCTACAACAAGGTCTATCGGAACCCGAATTTTATAGTGACTTAATATATGAATTCAGAAAAAATATCTAATTGCAATGACTTCAGCACCCAATCTCGCTATATCATTCTTCGATATAAAAAGATTGGGTGCAACATAAATGTTATAACCCAATCACGGTTGACAACTTTGGATTGGAGTTTAACGGCCAAGTCAACACTTAAGGTAATTTTTGAGACGGTAAGTTTACATATCCACACTTTTCTTGTGAGGGCTTAAACGTAAGCGGTTAACCAGTACAGTGCACTGACAACTGCCCTTCTTGAATCAGCGGAAGGGAGAGAATGACCATAGAAAAGATTTCATGATCAGTCTCCACGAAAGAATGTTGCCGACCCCGGCAGGTATCAAACCCGCGTCCTTCAGATCACCAGTCCGACTGAGCTACCGAGGCCGGCTTTGTTGACAACTTTGCATCCCTCTTTGATTGCGCGCCCGTTGGTCAGACCTCAGATTCTATGACGGTTCCAGCGTAAAGACTTACTGAGAATTACAATTTAATTTTATGTAATGTTGGTTGGTGCCTGATGCTCTGTCTTTGGTCGGGTCCATCGGAGTCTAAATGTTGGTTTTCTTTTGCTCCAGCATTTCAGTGGTTTCTTGCTGTCGAATCCGCACCGCTGGTTCATGATTTTTGTATTCTCGGAGATGTTGCACTGATGAGTTAGGAGGCTTTCAATGCGGACTGAACAAATTATTTGTCTTAATCGAGACGGAAGTATGGCCGAGGATTACGGCCGCGTAAAATCGATTTAAGCATCCCCCCCCCACACACACACACCCATCCCCCCAGTGAAGTGCGTGCAACTAACCGTTCCAAGGTGGTTCTTCTGTCCCGGTTTATTTTTGCTGTGGTTTGTCTTTGAGTGTGTGTATCAGTTATATATTTTTGTTTAGTATAGCCAGTTAGCCATTTTGTGGGAAAGTAACTGTCCTTTTGGCTTTCCACTATTGATGTTTCCATTAGGATCTAGTTATTTCATGTTGTTGGTGACTCTGATGGGAGGTACGGGTTAATTGTATCGATTCCTGACCATTCTTCACCCCTATTTTATATGCAGAAATAAAGAAAACTCTCATTCAATTTTCACAAAATGCGCACCTATCTGTTGCTATACAGCGAAACATCGGTGGCTGGAACACTTATGGCTCGTTTACTGCGGCTGTTGCGAACTGGTCTTTAAGTCCAGAGTTAAAAAAATCCAACATCACGATAACACACCCTTGCGACATAGTGCATTTTTACATCTCCAAAATGGCTACTTTTCTTATGAAAATCCGCGATATTTTTCTTTCTTATGCTGCAAACGTAGGTTGTTGGTGCTCGCTAGAACCACCTCATTGACATTAACAACCTGTGTCTTGGAACAGAAATAAGAAAAATAATGTATACCCCTAAAACCACATTTTTAGCTCGTCTGTTTTTTGAAAAAAACTTTCGAGCTATTGTCATCACTCCGGCGTCTGCGTTGTCGTCCTGCGTCGTTCCAAAAAAACTTAACATTGGCTATAACTTAAAAAGAATTAGACCTAGCCTCATGAAACTTCATACACACACTCATCATCACAAGAGCTACATTTTGACCAAGGACCATAACAACATTGTTGATTTTGGCTGAATTATCTCCCCTTTTCCATTTTTTTTTTCTGAAACACATTTTTTGCTCTCATTTTAATACTATTCACAACAGAGCCTTCAAACTTCACATGAATGTTCCTTGGGACAAGACCTTTTCAGTGATACCACACTTTTTGAGCTGTGACCTTGACCTTTGAACTTTGACCTATTTTTCGAAAATTTAACCGAAAACCTTAACCTTGACCATATTTCCAAAAGTATTTGGCCTACCTTCATGAAACTTCATACACATACTCACCATCACAAGAGCTACATTCCCTACAAGTTTTATAACTCCATCTTGCAATTTGATTGAATTATCTCCCCTTTTCTCTCCGTTTTTTTTAAATTGTTTTTGTCTCTTATTTCAATACTATTCACAACAGAGCCTTCCAACTTCACATGAATGTTCCTTGGGACAAGACCTTTTCAGTCATACCACGCTTTTTGACCTGTGACCTTGACCTTTGAACTTTGACCTATTTTTCGAAAAATTAACCAAAAAACTTAACCTTGACCATATTTCCAAAAGTATTTGGCCTACCTTCATGAAACTTCATACACATACTCACCATCACAAGAGCTACATTCCCTACAAGTTTTATAACTCCATCTTGCAATTTGATTTGACTTAGAACTTTTGTTTTCTAAAAGAAACTGCAGACGAGCGTTGGCACCCGCTTGCGGTGCTCTTGTTCCCTATATAAAGTTGGGTTTAGTGGTGATCATTTCACGGATTTGTTCACGTGCTGAACAACAGATACAAATACTTGGGATAATCTAGGAGAATTGTCTTATCTTGAAAGGTTTGTTGTATCAGTGGAATCGCCTGGGTGAGGTGATTCTAATAAGTACAAATGACATTCGTTATTTGGTTAAAACAAAACATATCAAATTGGACAGAAAATCAAGTCACAGAAGAATAACAAATTACTTTCGAGTGCACAAACCTAATTTCTTCAATCCAAATTGAAGAATAGTTTTCTTTATTTCTGCATATAAAATAGAAGTTAAGCAATAATCAGGAATCGATACAATTAATCCACTGGGCACCTCCCATCAGAGACACAAAAGGGAAAGGAACTAAAACCTAACCTTGGGTGTTTGTGTAGCTTATATTATTTTATTTTGGATAACCAACTGGCCATTTTGTGGGAAAGTAACTGTCCTTTTGGCTTTCCGCTATTGATGTTTCCATTAGGGTCTGTTGTTTCATTTTTGTGTTTCTTTCCCTTTGGTGTCTCTGATGGCAGCTGTGGGTTAACTGTATCGATTACTGGTCATTGCCTCCACTTCTATTTTGAATATCAAATCTTTAAAGCGAAAAGGTGCGCGCACTAATAATACACTGCTAAAAGCACACAAGAAACTAAAAGAGAAAGGTTGCACTTGGACGGGTGTCATTAGCAAGTCTACAGGGGGCTTAACCTTTGCTCTCAACTCAAATGTCTTATCATATATAATATTAACAAAGACATTATCTACGTGGAGGCTTCCTAGCTCAGCATGATAGAAAATTTCACATTAAAATGACCACGAACATAAATCAGGTGGACTCGAAAACACTCATTCTTGAGTAGAAGAGAACATTTGTGATCGAATTGAAATACTTTCACTTGCATTTCATTTTACCATACTTTGTTTTTCAAGTTGCTCGACGATTTTCCCAAGTCTTAAAGCGCCAGATGTCTTTAAATCATCTCTGTCAGGCTGCTAGAACAGTTGTCCACAGTCCGGAAATAACATCACAGATGCTTGATGACTGGTGTAATGTTGATCTCAACAGCATTATCAAACAGACGCTTTATACCATGGACAGCTATAGCGACAAAGAACATAATGTTATTGTAAAATGTGAGTAAAACTTCAACAGGGAAATTTTACGAAAAGTAATCTGAGGTACATGAATGAGGGGAATCCAGATGTAGAAAAACAAACAACGTTTAAGTTGCTCAAAACATTCACCTTACTAGGAACGTACTTTTCCATTAAATTCATCAATTGCCTGAAAGCTTAGGTGTAGTCTGCATTTAATATACTATACAGGCGCCACTTGCTCCTCACTAACAAGGGCGCTTTTGGAATTAGCAATTGTCAGCAAAGTTAAGAGAAAATATGCACGACTAAGGTCAGGCAAACGGGCATCCGTGGCCTAGTGAATAAGAGCGCTGACTCTAAGTCATTAGGTCTCTCACCGCCGTAGGTTCGAGCCTCGCTCGGGCCACGTGTGAGACGCCAAGTTCTGCAACGGAAGGTCAGGTGTTTTTTCTCCGGGTACTCCGGTTTTCGCCCACCTCTGATTAACGATCGGCTCGATATGAGTGAAATAATCTTGAAAGGGCCGTAAAACCCAAACCAAAAAAAAAAAAAAAAAAAAAAGGTCAGGCAAATATAAAGTTATGACAGTTCTCATTCCTATATTCTACTCTTCAATATTGATTTTGTGTTAACATAAGACATGTGCCCCGCATACAAACGCCGGCGGATCGGGCCTCAGATTCTATGACGGCTTTAGCATAAATGCTTACTTATTTATTTATTTTAGGTATTTTCGGTTGTTACCTGATGCTCTGTCTCTGGTCCCGCCCTCCGGAGTCTAACTGTTGGTTTTCTCTTGCTACAGCATTTCAGTTATTTTATGTTGTCGAGTCCTGATCGTTGTTTCATCTCTGAAGTTGTTTGATTTTTATGTTCTCGGAGATGTAGCACTGATGAGTTAGAAATACAGGCGAAGGCAATGATCAGGAATCGGTGCAATCAACCCACAGCTCCCATCAGAAATACCAAAGGGAAAGAAACACAAACATGAAATAACTAGATCCTAATGGAAACACCAATAGCGGAAAGCCAAAAGGACACTTACCTTTCCACAAAATGGCCAATTGGCTATCCAAAAACAAAAAAGTATAAGAGATACACACATTCGAAGATGAACTATAACACAACTAAACCACGGCAGAAGAGCCGCCTTGGAATGGTCACTGTAAAGTATTTCAATGGGGACCTTAAATCGATTTAACTCGCCCTTACTTGAGTCTTGGTTTCGACAATAATTTGTTCAGTCTGCATGGAAAATAAAAGTGAAGGCAATGATAAGGAATCGATACAATTACCGCAGTCCCCATCAGAGACACCAAGAGAAAGAAACACGAACATAAATCCTTCATGCGAACTGAACGGTTTATTTTGTCGATAACACGACAGAACCAAGGGGCAGGATTATGGCCATGTAAAATCGATTTAAGCCAACCCCAACCCCCACCACCCCAGTGAAATACTTTTTGCCGACCGTTCCAATGCGGTTCTTCTGCCGTGGTTTATTTAAGAAATAGATCAGCTCTTACTGTGATTTGTTGAGTAATAAATCACAGTTTGGAGGTCAGTTGTAAATTAGATCAAATCACGGGCGCGTAGCGCGCGTGATTTGTCTACTTACAACTGACCAACAAACTGTGATTTATTACTCAACAAATCACAAACTAGAGCTGATCTATTTCGATTCTAACACGCTGAAAAACGGCAATAATGCTGTTGTTTCCTTCAAAATCTCACAACTTTTCGCCATTGTTAGAAGAAATCCCGCTAAAATTATCGACTGAAACACATGCATTTATATCCTTTTCTAACGTTTTCGATGCGAGAAAATGACGTTACACCTTCCAACGTCAAGGAAATCGACTAGTGACGTCATAAAATCGCAGTTTTTAATGACGTCAATCGTCACGCTCTTCCGAGCTGTGATTTGTTGCAGAATAAAACACAGTTATTTTCCATTGCCTATATAGGCGCGCTGTGTTAGAATATTCGTTATTGTCTTTGCATGTATGTATTGCTCATGTCTTTTTATTTTGGATAGCCATTTGGCCAGTTACTTTCCACTCGGCTTTTTCATTACGGTCTAGTTACTTCATGTTCGTGTTTCTTTTCCTTTGGTGTCTCTTATGGGAGGTGTGAGGTACATCACGAAAACACGCCTATATAAGTTTGATCCACTTGAACCCCACTTTTGTGTAGTAAAACTGGGGTTTCCGGGGGTATACCTTATTTTCTTATTTCTGCTCTAAAATATAGATTGTGGGTACTCGTTAGAACCGCCTCGATGAGGCGGTTCTAACGAGTGCCCACAATCTATATTTGGAGCAGAAATAAGAAGAATATCACAACTTTTCATCTTAAAATTTTCATTTTTTCGGCGAGCCAATGGGTGAGCCAAAGGTGCCAATGTATTTGTATAGGCGTGTTTGCGTTATGAACTGCATCGATTCCTGATCATTCCCTTCACCTTTATTCTGTGGCTGACATTTAACGTAATGTTTTCTAACTAATGTTTTGTCCCTGTAAAGCTTTCAGTTATAAATCTGCTGGATCCGCTGGGTTTTTGCGCAAAATGAGCTTGGGAAATTAAGAAAACTGAGTACAGGACGCGTTTGCAACTTTGAGTTCTATTTCCAATCTTTGTAAACAGCAACACAGTAATGTTTGACCTATTGCAGTGACCCGAGAGTTTGAGGTGCTGTTAGAAGAGCAGGCTCCACTAGAATCATATGTCGCCTGGTTAGATGGTATGGTAGATCAGTGTGTAGTACAGGTAAGGCAAATTGCTTTTGCATTTTTGCTTCCCCATTTGTTGTTTTATCCTGCACGAAATCATTGTTTTCGACAAAATTAACGCTAACATCACCCAAAGGAATAGATCATATCAATAGCAAACATTGCCTTACTGAGAAGTACTTAACTCTAATACATGACAAAACCATCACTGAAGATTCAGTTCAACCTGTTCATCTGCACGGTCTGACTAGACACTGCGTTATTTACTTGCAGCTGTTCGTATGTTCTTTCTTAAGACGTTTGGTTATCCAAAATGCAAAAACTTTTATGCCTCAGTATTCATCGTCCTTATCCTCTCCCGTCGCAGTTTATAAACGTACAATTATGTGTGCCCCAACACAAATAGTTATTTTAAGATACTATTAATTTAGATCATATCCATTCAATTTAAAACAACAAAATGCAAACCATCTGCATAAAAGTAGATAAAAATCTCACGATCAGGACACCGCAGTAACACCCGAAGAAAGACAATGATAGTTCGTGGGTGATGAAAGTTTATTATCATGTAGAATAGTGTTTTTGTTTTTGTTTTACTTTTTGTTCAATTCGGAATGCACACTTTTCTTTTCAGATTCCTCATATGTATATTATTTATCAATTAAAAAATGTCAGGCTTCATGTTAATATCTTCCTAAATGCAACACATAGTCAACGCAAGATATAAGCTGCAAATTGCGTTTTTTTACCTAGCTAAATCTTTTGAACTAGTTCCATTCCCAACCATCACGTGAACATGTCCGTGAAATAAAGACCCCCCCCCCCCCCTATACCCCAATTTATATAGAGAAAACTGGGGTTAATGGGGGTAAACATTATTTTTCTTATATCTGCTCCAAGACATAGGTTGTGGGTACTCGTTAGAACCGCCTCAATGAGGTTGTTCTAACGAGCACCCAAAACCTATGTTTGGTGTTGACGTCAGTACTCAAGTACTGATTTAAATAACTATATTATATCGTTAATTCTTGCAGTAAAAATTTTCATTTTTCTAAAACAAAGACAGACTTGTCAGGTGAGACATGTATATTAGCGGATTTGGTTGCCACTTTTTGTTATATTTTAAAATTTTCAAGTCTCGCTATTTTGGTCATCTCCTTCCTGATGTCCGGGACTTCCGTGGAGTGTGGGCCATGTTTGCTGATGTTGGCTCGGTGGGGGACGCCTATAAGTCCTAGGGTAGGCGTCTCTTGCCTGGTGCCTCCAGTTGACTTGTCTCATGAGCTACGTGAGGTCAGTGTGTGCTCGGAGGGGGATGTGCTGTGTTTGCCGGGTCTTGTCCATCATCCGTTTTGGTTTCAGAACTTTGGGGTTGAGACACACTGATGAAGATTAAATATCAGAAAGGCCTCTGTGTCACTAAATTTTGTAAAGTTACGCCTTATTTGGAGTATTAATAAGAAAAATATTACAGATTTTCATCAGAAAAAAATACATTTTTTGATGTTTGGAAAATGAACTATATCACACGGATGTGTTATCGTAATGGTTAGGCAACGTTCTTTCTTTGAATCGAGAAATTGTATCGATTCCTGATCATTGCCTGCACTTCTGTTTTTCATTCCATAGGTTTCAAGAAGGACGGATTTCCATTACAGGTTAACCGCGTGTATAAGCTTTACAGGGTAACCACGTATATAAGCTGTTTTAGTTTAATGTGGTTAGGTAAACTTTTCGCCTCGACATGACCTAAATGGTGTTGACTGGACCGTTTAACTATCAAAAACAACCCAAACCTGTCCAGTAAAATGTGGTTAGGCTCAGTGATTGGCTTGTCATGACCTAAATAGTATTACAAAGATCGTTACATACCAATTAAAATGAGCTCCTCTTGTCATTTACTAGATTATGCACCAAAACACGAGTTTTCTGTATCATTTACTGTAATTGTATTTCATTATCTAACTGCTTACAGAAAGGCAACCTACAACTTGGCACTCTACGGAAAACAGCACGCCAGTTTCTTCTCATGTGGTCCTGCTTTGGGACTCGGATTATACGAGACATGACTTTACACAGCGCACCGAGTTTTGGTATGGTTTTGAGTGTGATGCATTTTTAACCCTTTTTTGTACCAAATGGAATCTTCCTCCTTATATATAGCAGGAGTCCATTTCAAAATTTAGGGGGTCAGGTTGTGTTTTCGTGAAAATTCGTTAGGAAAATGGCTGAACTTTTAACAAACAGTGTAGGCCCTGATCAGACGCCGCATTGTGCGGCGTCTGATCTGGGCCTGCACTGTTTGCAAAGTACCCGTTTTGGGGTTTCTGGTACAAAATGGGTTAATGTTTTTCTATGATATACATGTACATATATTTATACTTGTCTACCCTGTTTGCTTTTAAGTACAAGAATTAATGGGTTTAATGTTACGGTGTAATTTCCAGTTCAGGACAATTTTCCCAGTCTACACTGAGATACAATCTACTCGCCAGTGCTGCAAGTGCTTTGATTTCTATCTTCAATGTAAATTTGGGTCCAGTGGTATGCGTTATATATCCATTTGAATCATTTCGAACAAATCATTGCCTATAGAAATAGTTTGACTTCTCGGATATCCAGTCAATATTAAAATAGAAGTGAAGGCATTGATCAGAAATCGAAACAATTAACCCACAGCTCCCATCAGAGACACCAAAGGTGAAGAAACACAAACATGAAATAACTAGACCCTAATGGAAAAACCACTAGCGGAGATCCAAAAGGACAGTCACTTTCCCACAAAATGGCCATTTGGCTATCCAATATAAAATCAAAGCGCCAAAGGCACTGAAATGACAGATTCTATGAGAAAATCATAACACTTTGAAAACTTACAGAAAACCTTTCTAAAAAGAGCTTAAAATTTAGAAAGGTAGTTCTGCAAATTCCAATGTATGATATGTTTGCAGAAGTCTCTAGACCGGTGGTATTATGAAACGCCATTCGATGTTTCAAATTTTTGAAAGAAACTATTTACGTTTTCAAAACCAAAAATTAAAATTCAAGTTTTAACAATGCACTGTCCATAAGTAGCAGTTTCTGTCTGGTCGTGCGTGGACACCTCTACCCAAAGATACTCTATGGGAAAGAGATCGGAGGAGAAAGGCTGGCTAGTCCAGTGCATGAATTCCATTTGCTTGAAGACATTTTTGAGTAAGAATAGCACTATGAGCCCGCTCGTAATCCTGCTGGATAAGATTTCCAGGATTCTGAGCGTAAACAAATAAATGGAACCATGTGAGGCCGAAGCACTTGGTTGATGTAACGTCTCGCTGTTCAATCCACGTCTCAGCTATGATCTTGAATGTTCTTAATGACACTTACTACACGCAATAGCTCGCCACACATTTACGCTTATTTCACCCGATATGTCATGCTCTATTACGCACGCGTCGCCTCGGCATACCTTACACCTATACGTCGAAACACCCGGAAACGACAACCGGCGTGATTCACGCTGAAGTGCGATTTGTCACTGAAACTCATGTCAGTAGCTGAGACGCCAATTTACGTATTTCATGCACTAGCGTGAGTGTTCCGTACTGTGTCGACGCGTTAACTTTGGTTACGACAGTCGGTCTTCCGCTACGTCGACGTCCACTAGCGTCTTCTGTATATAGTAAGATGTCGCTCCAATAGACTATAGATCACACACATGT
Organism: Lucinisca nassula; assembly: GCA_963580285.1. Lineage (NCBI taxonomy): Eukaryota > Metazoa > Mollusca > Bivalvia > Lucinida > Lucinidae > Lucinisca > Lucinisca nassula. The sequence goes on from OY757019.1 coordinate 117,365,889, forward strand.
GGCACCTAAAATCAGAGTCAACGTCATCCGCTTTCCGACCAGCTTCTAACTGTCCAGGGGCACGCTTACGATCCTTTAATGAAAAAATATTGCAATACGCTCTCACTAAATGCATTTTTGAGAACAAATTTCAGTTTCTTCTTTTCTAGGCACGACCTTACATTACACATCAAAAGTTTGATCCTGAACATGTGGTTTCTATCCGCACTGGTGTGAGGGTGGTGCACAGGATCGACGTGGCCGGACTGGTAATCAGACGTAACGTTTGATTGATTTAACCTGTTTAGCTTACGGGCATGGTGCCTAAGTGTGTTGTAATCGTTTGGTTTCAGAATCAAAGCACTGAGAGTGTGGGTGTAGGTTGGAGTAATAGGCTTGGGCTGAGATTTAAACTGTTTCATTTAACTCTGAAATTCCTAACAAATAGTGAAGATTTTGATAAGAAGACGCGTTCGGCAGCGTCTAATCTTGGTCTACACTGTTTGCCAAGCTCTCCCTATGATTCCAGGATAACCCTCTTCCGTCTTATGGAATACCCCATCTCACTGCGGCTATTTTCTACAAGACAAAACGTTATTCTGACAAGTCAGTGATAGTCACGTAGACATTTGCACTGAAGCACTTTTCTAATTATCAACTTCGGGTCGAATGCCAAACAATCAACCCAAACATAGCCGCGTCGTTTGTCAGTGTTGGGTACATGTAAGTGTTATCTGTAAAATCTGCACATGAATCAAATGTTTGATCTGGCAAACAATGTAAACTCAGTTAAAAAGCCACACAACACGGTGCTGATCTTGTTCTACACTTTTTTTGCATTAGTTACTAACATCTTAAGTTTAAACGAATCAGTCCAAGTCCCCGTTCATGACCAGTCTGCTTTTAGAGACAATCGGCATACGTGTTGTCAGTGCTTTGATCTATTCACTGCCTTGGGTTTCTGGAATGCACTCTTCCATCACTGAAGTTGTGCTCGTCCATTCTGCTAAATATATGGCACCTAGATTTATATCACAGGACCTACACTAAGTATCTGTTGAAAGGGACAGCCTTTCTTTTCAATTTCTCCACGCAAAGTCAATATACTGACCTAAACTTGACCTCAAAAGTCAGAAAGAAAACCAATTAATATTCTTGTCTACAGCTGACCTGGTCCAACAGCAGGCTGGTCTTTAGGGATTAAATATTGACAGCACTGATAGAAAACAGTGTAAAATCTGAGCAGACTGCTGAGCAGACGCCGCATTGATCTGGGTATACAATCTTCGCCAAACCCGTCGCGTGATGCAGCTGATTTATATGAAATGATGAATCGTCAAGTCGTCTGCTTCAAAAGTTTGTTTTACGCCTACAGGATAACTAAAACGCTTGTGCACTTTTGATTACTGCGCCAAACCGGACTACATTTTGTGCGGACTCATATTTCTATGGCGGTCAAAGCCAGAAGAAAAAGCCTGAATTACTTTAAACGTGCAGCGAAGCAAGAATAGACAGATGGAATCTGTCATTAAATATAAGCGTAACCTTTTACATCTTCCGTCAATATTCTTATCACGTTGTTCATGTTGTATGTTTTTCTTTGACTGGTCCAAGTTAAACGTTAAATTGGTCTTCCTCGACCATAGAACATATAACGTATAATGAGAGTGCTTTCTGGGTCGAGAGAAAGCTTACACAGGCATCGGAGGTTCTGATCAGACTGTTTGATAGTACAGCATCACTGAACTCAAACATGTTTTGTCGAGTTCACTTGCTATGAAAGAGACCTAGCAGCCATCCGGTCGTTTATTCATTCGTTCGTTCGGTGGTTCGGTCTCTCTCTCTCTCTGTCTCTTCGTAAGTCCGACCGTCCACCCATCTTAAAGACAGTCCAGTCTAATCTTCTAAGGTGTCTAGGGCCTTAACACTGCATTCGAATATGCACAGTGGTAAAAAAGTGGACACCTTGAGACCACGACACTGTAATCTCTTTCAAGGAAAACCGACACCGTCCTGTCTCTGGCCTCCAACAAGTTCCAGCTCAACTTAATCACCAAATGGATGCGCCAAACCAGGATGGGTCACCATCCTCAAAAATCAGGTCGCTGTGACCTACTTTTCCTAACTCACAATGCGCCTCTTTTAACAGGTTGACTCTGTATATCAACTCCCATAAGTCATGGTTCATCCAAATTTCATCAGCATATGCATGCATGCATGTGTTTGAGTTTTACGTCCCACCAACAGCAAAGGTCATGCGGAGACGGGACCTCGGTTTAAAGACTCAACCAATAGTCTTGAAGCCCGGAATCGAACACTCGACCCCTTCATCGATGTATGCACCAAATCACTTCAGATCACCCACGACCCCAAATACTAGTTCCCTTGGATGTATTTTGTTAAAAATCACGTATCTCGTTGTCCAGGTCTGTCTCGCCCAGCAAGACAAAGCCCCACCAAACTTTAAATAGGTTACAATTCCAAAACCGATGTCCCTATCATCTCTGTTACTGTGATCTACATCATTAACGAATCATCACGTGAACAAGTCCGTGAAATGAAGACCCCCCTAAACCCCACTTTATATAGAGAAAACTGGGGTTTACAGGGGTAAACATTACTTTTTTTATTTCTGTTCCGAGACATAGGTTGTGGGTACTCGTTAGAACCGCCTCATTGAGGCGGTTCTAACGAGCACCCACAACCTATGTTTTGAGCATTTATAAGAAAAATATCTCGGATTTTCACCAGATTAGTTGCCATTTTGGTGGTGTGAAAAATGCACTGTGTCGCACGGGTGTGTTATCGTAGTGTGTCTTTGACAAAATTGATCATGCCTATCTTTTTCCTCGTTGACCCTGTATCTTGCCTCCCAGGAGCCACATCTCCAACTAAGGTGATCGGATCATTGGATACACAAAACTACTCAGAATAATTATGTCAAACACCCGCCCCCGCCCGTCGGCGCTTGAAGAAATAGATGGGCTGCATGATGCTTCCACGCAGAGCTGAAACCGCCCGCACACTAGTACTGGTAAACCGCTTATAGGATCTAAGCATGTCCAGGAACCGCGGTGCGAGGCGGACCGTCCATGCTTATAAACCCTATTGGTTTCATTGGGCGACAGGGCTTGAGATGTCATTTCATCTCAATGTCGGGTAAAAGTCCCACAAAATTGGAAGCAACGTCTCCAAAATGACCTATACTGTGTTGACGGGGACGTTAAGCAACAACATGGCCAACTATATCTGACATTAGCCCGATGACTTTCAACCGTGACAGTCGCACAGAAAGTAAATATTGTGTTGTCTCCCTTTGACTGAGGCCTACGATAGATACCTATTCGTGTACCTGTCGTGTAATCAATATTGTGTTTTAATCCGGCCGTGTGTGAAAATGACGCCGGGGGATATTGAACGATAGATACGTCTAGTTAATTTTGATCTGCGTGTTTTGGTACTTTAAGAGAGAAAAATTCTCGTTTTGTCAAACGGTTAAAATTTAGCCTTTTTGTACTTAAAATATTATCGGTTCTCATAAATCCATTTTTTTCTGGAATGTGATATTCCACATTATTTAAAAAAAAAAAAAAAAACATTTATAGTTAATGGACGTCAGATTGCATTATTTAAAATTACATTGTTTAGTAAAGCAACATGTTCATAAGTCCATGTAATAAAACCCCCTGTAAACCCCACTTGACATTACAGAAGAGAGAGGTTTAGAGGGGTTACAATGTGTATTATCCGCACCAAGACATTGCATTTTTCATCATAAAAATAATGTGCTTTTTTTTTTTAGATATAAATTAACATTTCGAAGATAAGAAAGAAAACATTGTCACAAGGATATGTTTTCTTAATGGGTTGACAGTTTTGTTTGATTAGAGGTTTGACGTCCCCGTCAACACTGTATAGGTCATTTTGCGGACGTTGCTTCCAATTTTGAGGGACTTTTACCCGGCAATGAGATGACATCTCAAGCCCTGCCACCCAATGAAACCAGTAGGGTTTATCTGCATGGACGGTCCAACTCGCACCACTTTTCATGGGCAGGCTTAGAGCCCCCATGCAGTTTACTAGTACTCATGTGCTGTGCAGTCAGTTTCAGCTCTGCTTGGAAGCATCATGCAGCCCAATCTATTTCGTCAAGCCCCGTTGGGCGGAGGCCGTAATGGGTTGACAGCAAAGGCCATGATCTAAGCTCGACGTCTGATCTGAGCATGCACTGTTTCCAGAATAAGTGCCCATGTTTGGGCTTTCCCGTCCAAAATGTACTTAAATCTGCTTGACTATCATTATAATGTTAACAAGTCCATGTCACTGATGAACACCCCTTCTAAATCCAACTTTATATAGAGAAAACTGTGGTTTGCTGGAACATACATGTATATTTTTCTATTACTTTCGTTCCAAACATATGTTGTGGGTATTCGTCAGAAGCGAGGCAGTTCTAACAAGATCCACAACCTATATTTAAAGAAGTAATAAACTATGACACATTTTTTTTAATAACCGTTTTCTGCAACCTGAAGAATGCATTATTTCACATGAATGTGTTATCATAATGGTCGCAATGATTATTCAATATTGTAACATATCCATGTAAGATAATGCTTACTTACACTGTTTGAAATTAATTGTGACTAATCAAAAATATAAAACGAAGAATTAGGTTTTAATTACTCTTTATTTACCTGTAACCATTTTAATTATCTATAATAACATACTGCAAATTCAAACATCAAATATTTATTCTGGAAAGAAAGGTTCATTGATTGTTAATTTGTTTGTTTGATTCGAAGTTTAACGTCCCCGTCAACACTGTATAGGTCATTTTGGAGACGTTGTTTCCCATTTTGTGTGACTTTTACCCGACATTGAGATGAACTGACATCTCAAGCCCTGCCGCCTAGTGAAACCAATAGGGTTTATAAGCATGGACGTTCCGACTCGCACCGGCTTAGATCCTCTGAGCGGTTTACCAGTACTCGTGTGCAGTCGGTTTCAGCTCTGCGTGTAATTGCATCATGCAGCCCATCTATTTCTTCAAGCCCGGAAGGGCGGGGCCGTTATTGATTGTTAATGTAAAGGAATATGTTCAAAATGCCGACAATAACAAACAACAAATTGGCCGATTTATCAAAAGGGACCAATCACTTACATATCTGCAAAATACATTACGAAAACACGCCTATACAAATGCATTCAAAACGTTACCACCGAAAAAAAAAAAAAAAATAAGATGAAAACTTGTAATATTTTTCTTATTTCTGCTCAAAACATAGATTTTGGGCACTCGACAGAACCGCCTAGGCGAGGCGGTTCTAACGAGCACCCACAATCTATGTTTTGACCAGAAATATGAAAAATACCACAAGTTTTCATCTGAAAATTTTCATTGTTTGATTTTTAAATTTACAATGTTTTTATATAGGCGTGTTTTCGTAATGTATCCGTTAAGACGAGAACCTTGAGTCTGAGTTGTAAGCATAGAAATGCAAAGGAGATACTCTTATTGATTTTAATGCAGATAAATCTGTCTTGACACAATAATTGCCGATTATCTTTCTTTCTTTCTTTCTTTCTTTCTTTCCTTTCTTTCTTTCTTTCTTTCTTTCTTTCTTTCTTTCTTTCTTTCTTTCTTTCTTTCTTTCTTTCTTTCTTTCTTTCTTTCTTCCTTCCTTCCTTCCTTCCTTCCTTCCTTCCTTATCTATCTATCTATCTATCTATCTATCTATCTATCTATCTATCTATCTATCTATCTATCTATCTATCTATCTATCTATCTATCTATCTATCTATCCGTCCGTCCGTCCGTCCGTCCGTCCATCCATCCATCCATCCATCCATCCATCCATCCATCCATCCATCCATCTATCTATCTATCTATCTATCTATCTATCTATCTATCTATCTATCTATCTATCTATCTATCTATCTATCTATCTATCTATCTATCTATCTATCTAGTCTCAGTTGCTTCTTAGTGACTCAGTAAGCCTAAAATAGTATATTTATCATGTCATCATTGTGTGAAAGGAGTAAAGATAAACAACTTCAAGTTTTCAGTTGTTCACAAATAATATTCATCTTCCTTTTTTTCTTCCTTTATTTATTTATTTGGAAATACACATGAAATATTGTTATATTCTCATTTATGCTGATAGCACAGAGTTTGAGCACTCGTAAGACCGCCTCGTCGAGGCGATTCTAATGTCTAATGAGGTCCAACAATCTCTGTTTTATACAAGCAATAAGAATACTATATTATTCCCTTCCCCCCCCCCCCCCGAGAAGAAGTATTTGTGGCGGCCTGTGCCGCCAATGTCTCTTAGCTAGTTTATATGTTTCTCTTCCTTATTTTGTTCGTGCTAAACGAGTAAATCTTTCTTTCTTTTTTAAATGACGATAACTTCATCATATACACTCTTTCTTTCTTTCTTTCTGCTCAGGTAAACGACGCACGTCAATATAATCGTTCATGATGGATTGTTAATCGATCAATACATTGAGTAAGCACACTTCCGACTACCTGTCGATAATCGAATTATCACCAAGTATTGTGACGCGCGTCGTTAATCTTTGCACCAATAGTAGTCACTAGACCAGTAAGTGGCAACTTGACCTGTAGTTGTATTTAAAAAGTAATATCATAATCTATCTATGCGAGTTGGATCGTTCATGCATATAAACCCTATAAGTGTAATTGGGTGGCAGGGCTTGAGATGTCATTTCCTCTCAATGTCGTTTAAAGTCCCACAAAATTGGAAGCAACGTCTCCAAAATGACCTATACAGTGTTGATGGGGATAAATAAAGACTTCTTCTGTACAAGACATAGGTTGTGGGTACTCTATAGACCGGTTCTTGCAAATCTTGGATAATATGTATTTGTCTGTTGAAGCAATTAAAATAAATTTTAAAACAACAGTTCTAGCAATAACCAAAAGCCTATAAGAAGGTACTGTGTCAAACGGATGTATTCTCGTAACTTGGACCCAGTATACATGTATAATTCACGGTCCCCGCCCATCGGGGCTTGAAGAAATAGATTGACTGCATGATGCTTCCACGCAGAGCTGAAACCGACCGCACACCAGTACTGGTAGACCGCTTAGAGGATCTAAGCCTGCCCAGGCAAAGCGGTAGGAGTCCATGCTTATAAACCCTATTGGTTTCATTGGGCGACAGGGTTTGAGATGTCATTGCATCTCATTGTCGGGTAAAAGTCCTACAAAATTGGAAGCAACGTCTTCAAAATGACCTTAGTCCTATACTGTGTTGAGATGGACGTTAAACCTCAAATCAAACAAACAAATCAAACATGTATATTGGATCCAAGATATAATAATAATAATAATAATAATAATAATAATAATAATAATAGATTCTCATTATCTAAATAATACCGCTTAGAACATGCATATGAATAAAGTTAATCTCTCCGGAAAGGAAATACAATATACCTTGCGCGTGTCCATTAATCTTCAGGCTCCCTGATGGTCAGTAGCCGGTATAGAATACACATCACGTGTCATAAAAAAGCGATAATTGTCTTCGGCTTAAATACCCGTGATGTCCACCCCCCCCCACCTGAGTGAGCTGAAAATATATGGGCACAGAACCGCCAAATTTATATGGTTCTCACAAGTACTTTCTACCTATATTTTGTGTAAAATCATACTGATTCCTGATAACCCGACTGTTTTATATAAAGTTTGGTTAACATGCATATTCTTTTTCGCAGCATCATGGAGAGAACACCAGAAAAAGGGTACACACCTCATCTTAAATCACTTAACAGTTGAAATAAATAAATAATTAATTTAAATAAAAAAGAAAAATTTCTAATAATCATTTGATTATACATAAATGAATAGAATAATAATAATAATAATAATAATAATAATAATAATAATAAAATATACACATAACGATAATACATCCGTGCGGCATAGTGCATTTTTGATTTCTCAAAAACAGTTAATTGGTCAAAGTAAACTCATCAATACTTGAAACATAGTTATAACCGCCTCATTGAGGTGGCTCTAACGAGTACCCACAACCTATGTTTTGGAGAAGAATTGAAAAAAAAAAATGAATACCACAGTAAACCCCAGTTTTCTCTATATAAAGCAGTTTTTAATTAGGTTTTCATTACAACCGAGATGATAATAATGAATACAAAACAATTAATATAGGCATAAATGGCATCTTTACGGTTATTTTTTTTATTTTTTTTTTATTTACCAGACTGAATTCACAATAGCATTTAAATAATCAAACGCATATTAGAAAAATAAAAAATAAATAAAAATAAAATAAGCATTCCTCTGGTATTCCAACAAAACAATGTGCGAACAACGAAATGTCAGATTAGCCTGTATCTGAGTAATTGGAATAAGATATATATTATAACCAAGTTATATAATTCTTTTAGAAATTTCGTGACAAATTCACATGGGTTTCTTTCTTTCTTTCTTTCTTTCTTTCAGCTGTAATCATACAAACATACAAAACAAACAAATGTAATCTTAAATCTTATTACTAGCAATGTTTATTTAACTTTGCGTAGTAAGTATAAAGAATGCGCAAAAATCTAATCAGGTCATGAAAATAAAAAATTACGTGAATAAATAAATAAATAAATAAGATGCAGATCAGACACCGCATTCTTAGATTAATTTACATTCCAAGGAGATGCCCAGGCGAAGTTGTGTTGATTTTACAGTCGATTGAAACTGACCCGCTTTGGGATTACACGCGTGTGTAGACGATAAAGCTTTTTCTGAATAAGCACCAAATTTAAACGCAAACTGCCGTTATTAAATATTATTTTGAAATATTGTTATTGCTATCAAAATGCACAATATTGTATACGCATTGCGTCTGATACGGGCGTTTTTTTGCAATATTAACAGAAAGTGTAGATTTTAGCCGTTAAAGTCGGTTACTGTCGTTGTTTTTCCACAGATTTGTATGCTTCAAGTAAGGATTATAGGCTATTCATTTGAAAATAAAAATGCCGGCAGCTAATTCAATAAAAGTTCCACTTATTTGATATCGTTTTGAAGGAATTTAACCGGACAATAAAATTAAATCGGAACATCTTTATCAAATTGAAAAATAAAAAAGGTATATTTGTTTAAAAATTGTTTTCCATTAAAGCCCCTGCTATTTCCAACAAGAGATTCTGTACAGGTAAGCCGAGAAGGTCAGCGCACAGTAAAAGGCTTAATCCTTTGCGCCAAAGGCATAAATGTCAATAATAGTTGCGGATGACCAAACAAATACAATGTATGTAAAACACTAAGTCATTCTGACCTACTTTTACCAAACGTTTTCCAGGTCCACCTTTTTATCTGGCCTTCCTGTTAAACTTCATCGGTAGATGCATCAATGAACCTGTCTGGATGACCACTTCAAAATCTACTTTCATAAATAATCGACCACGTGTCAAGTTTACCAGGGGCCAGTTTCATCAATAAACATCGTACAATTAATCTTAAAGTGTTCGTACGCACTTTTTAAAGAACTGCGTACGTCAGTTTCATCAAAACATCGCAAAGTGTTCGTAGGAGCTAAATTTGCGTTTCACTAAAATATGTCGCAATTTTGAATATGCTCTTAAACGGGGCCACTAATTGTCACATGCGTGATCACGTGCCGTCTCGAAATAGCCGTGTAAAGTAGATAACACGTTTTAAAATTATTGTTCCAGTGGACCTAGATGTATATTCAGTACAAACAACGTTGAATCAAAGTTGATTCTACGTAGTTTCAAACTTATGTTTGCATTATCGCAAGATACAGATATTAATTATCTGGACCCCTTTCCCACTGTACCACTGGCGAATTGATCTGTTTTGTGGACGTCGTGACGTCAGACTAGCGTTGATTTAACGTAGTCATAATGGCCCTTTTACAAGCGTGTTTGTCAGTAAGTGTAGGGGTGGGGTTTGGTCTTCAGCATGAGTGCACCACGTGTATTGTAGAGTTTATAATATTAGATAACATGTGAAACTTCGCTTAGAATTTCAATACCTTTTAATAAATTTAGTAATGCAAGAGCATGAATACAAGATTCAATTTATCGTATGAACTTTTTTGTTTGTTTGTTTGATGTGAGGTTTAACGTCCATGTCATCACTATATATGTCATTTTGGAGACGTTGCTTCTAATTTTGTGGGACTTTTACCCGACAATGAGATGAAATGACGTCTCAAGCCCTGTCGCCAAATGAAACCAATAAGATTTATAAGCTTGGACGGTCCAACACTCACACCGCTTTGCCTGGGCAGGCTTAGTTCCTCTAAGCGGTTTACCAGTACTCGTGTGCGGGTCGGATTCAGCTCTGCATGGAAGCATCATGCTGCCAATCTATTTCTTCAAGCCCCGATGGGCGGGGGCAAATTATCGTATGAACTTAAAACACAGTTTATGCACGAGTTTAACACAAAACGTCAATACATGACGTTGTTTAATAAGAATCATCATATAAGGTAACCTGACGTAGCCTCAGTAAGTGTACGTATTTAACGTATATCAGTTTTCAGCTCCGGTTTGTTGTTGGCAATGGTCTGTAGAAAATATTTTTCATTGATTGTTCGTCTGTAGTGCTCATTAGAACGGCCTTTCAATGAAAAATAAATTCAGTTCATTTGCAACATTGATTCCACAGCATGGCTGATATTAAATTACAAAGAACTTGTTCTATAGCTACACGTACACACAATTTTACAATCGCCTGCACACAGACGAAATAACAGCACACAAGACCATGATCCCCTCACCCCGCCGTCGACAATGTTTTCGTACATACGAGCGTACTCACATGTACGTACGTGATCCTGTAACCTCGGGTTAAGGCATTGTACCAGGAAGAACAACGTTTAAGAGCTCATATTTTTTCAAACCATATGTTGGAATTGTGATGATATGTATATGTCAAAAGGTTTATTCAGCAATACACTGGCCCTAACCTATGACCTCTAGGTCAAGTCATGGACTTAGAAAACTTTAAACGATGAAATTCTTTAAGAGCTCATATTTTAAAATCATATAATGGATTTGGTTCATATTTGGTACGATGATAGATACACATTTAAAGTTTATTCAACCTACCCGCACCAATGCCCATGGCCTCAATGTCAAGGTCACAGACTCATAATTTTCAACATACTCGCGCACATGCCCATGACCTCAAGGTCAAGGTCACAGACTAAGAATTTTTTAATGTCATCGTTTTTAATAAGAGCTCAATTTGCCCAACCAATTTTATGGACTAGTTCGTATTTTGTATTGCGAAAGATACATGTCGTTTCTCCGGCTACTCCGTTTTGTTTTCGTCCACATCTGATTAATGATCGGCTCGAAATAAAAGAATCAATCTTGAAAGGGCCGTAAAACCAAAACTCAATGTCAATGTCACATACTTAGAATTTTTTTTATGGATTTGGCTCATATCTGGATGATGATACACATTTCTTCCAAGATTTAAACGACATTATCCACACATACGCCGAGGTGTTCTGTAGGACAGTTTTCAAGCTGAGCAATGCGGTCTTTTTTTAGGTAACATGCTTTTTTTCTTGGATGGTCCCTGGACGGCGGCATCTGTGTCGTATTCATAATTCTAGGTTTATGTGTCGATTTGATGTACACTGAGTCTTCATTTTAAACAAAAGTCTAATCGCAGATTGTGGGTAATCGTTAGAACTACCTGAACGCGTTGGTTCTTTTGTTTGCATTTAGGTTTTAAGCCTCCGCCAACCGTTGGTACAATGTACATGTAATTAGGTCAGTTTGGTTTCGATTTTGTTGGACTTTTACCCGACCTTAGGGCGAAGTGACATTATAAATCCTACCGACCAAACAAACCACTAGGGTTTAGCAGCGGTCCCACTCGCACCACTTTTCTTGGGCAGGCTTTTACATTCTTAGTGGTTAACCAGTAATCACGTTTGGTCAGTTTTAGCTCTGCACGGAAGCACTATGTCTTCAAGCCCCGGTGGTCGAAAGCCAGCGCCAGTTCTAGGTTACACCATGATATATAAATTGTGGGTACTCGTAAGCACAACCACAAAGATGCGCTTCTAACGAGTACCCTCAACTCTATTAGAAAAACAAACGTACAAAAACACCAGAAAAAAATAACAAAACCCCCAACCCAAACCAAAACTAAAGATTATAACAAAGGGATCAGTTTCGAGGGGTCTTCATTGCATGGGCTTATATGAGTAAAGGTTAGCACCCGCCCATCGGAGCTTGAAGAAATAGATTGGGCTGCATGCATGATGCTTCCAAGCAGAGCTGACACCGACTCGCACACGAGTACTGGTAAACCGCTAAGAGGATCTAGGTTTGCCCAGCCAATGCGGTGCGAGGCGGCCCGTCCATGATTATAAACTCTATTGGTTTCATTGGGCGGCAGGGCTTGAGATGTCATTTCATCTCAATGTCGGGTAAAAGTCTCACAATATTGGAAGCAACGTCTCCAAAATGACATTGCCAGTGTTGACGGGGACGTTAAACTTCAAATCAAACAAACATATAAGTAATGGGCGTTATCTGCTGGCACGTTACGCAAGAGATAAGCGTAGGTTTCTATAAACTATGCTACGCGTTATCTTCTTCCGCTATGGCCGTGACATGTCCAAAGTTTAAGACGAAAATATCAATGTGCTATGTCTGAATATTCATCTCAGAAATACGACAAAATGTGCGAACATCGCAGATATCGAACATTTGATGAAACAGGATTTTTGTCGTAAGAACTTCGTACGAAAATACGTCGCAAATGCTTTGATGAAACTGGCCCCAGGGGCCAGTTTCATCAATAAACATCGTACGATTAATCTTAAATTACTCGTACGCACTTTTTAAAGAATTGCGTACGTCAGTTTCATCAAAACATCGCAAAGTGTTCGTTCGAGCTAAATTCGCGTTTCACTAAAAAAGTCGTAATTTTGAATATGCGCTTAAACAGGACCATTAATTGTCACATGCGTGATCACGTGCCGTCTTGAAATAGCCGTGTAAGGTAGATTACACGCGTTTAAAATTATTGTTCCTGTGGACCTAGATGAATATTCAGTACAAACAACGTTGAATCAACGTTGATTCTATGTTGCTTCAAACTTGTGTTGCCATTTCATTGTCGTAAGATACAGATGTTAATTGTCTGGACCCCTTCCCTCTTTACCATTGGCGAGTTGGGCTGTTTGTGGACGTCGTGACGTCAGATAAGCGTTGATTTAACGTTATAATAAACCTTTCACAAGCACGTTTGTCAGTTAATGCGGGCGGGCCTCTTCCATGAGTGCACGTATATCATTGAGTTTATAATGTTAGTTGAGGAAAAGGAATGACATCACGGTGAGACCTCGCTGAGCATTTTATTACCTTAATAAATCCAGTTATGCAAGGGCATTAATACAAGGTTCAATTTATCTTATGAACTTAAAACACAGTTTACGCACGATTTTAACACAAAAGGTCAATGCATATCGTTGTTTAACAAAGACGCCGCATATAACGTAACGTGAAATACATGGGCTGCATGATGCTTCCACGCAGAGCTGAAACCGACCCGCACACGCGTACTGGTAAACCGCTTCGATGATCTAATATGTTCTATAAAAGGGTTATCCTTTGGAATACACCACATAACTGGATAACTGGAAAATATGGAGTGTCCATGTGTCCTGCGCTAGACTTGCTAGTTTCGGACAATTAAGCCTCATCAGCGACCCTCAAAATATTTTCAAAATTCCGCAATGGAATCAATGATCACAAAGGACAAGAAAATATAAAATACACTATGATGTTGGGCAGGGAGACTTTTTGCGGCCGCCACACATTCCCACACATCAGCTGTAGTGACGTCAAATATGTTCTATAAAAGGCTTATCCTTTGGAAGCAATGACTACACCACAAAACTGGAAAATATGGAGTGTCCATGTTTTCTGGGCCAGACTAGCTAGTTTCGGCCAATCAGGCAACTAAGCCTGCCCAGGCAATGCGGTGCGAGTTTGCCCTTCCATGCTTATAAACCCTATTGGTTTCATTGGGGCAGAGCTTGAAATGTCATTTCATCTCAATGTCGGTAATAACGTCTCCAAAATGAACATTACAGTGTTGACGGGACGTTGAATCTCAAATCAAACAAACAAATCAAAAGCCTCTGAAAGTTTTCGTGTATAACGTGTGTCAGTTTTCAGCTCCGGTTTGTTGTTGGCAATGGTCTTAGCAAATATTATTCATTGATTGCCGTCTGTCAGGCCGTCCAGCGGATTTTGCTTTCAATGAAAAATAAATTCAAAGAACCTGACTTGAAACGAAGTTCGATAGCTACATGTATGTATACACAATTATACAATCGCCTGCAAAATATAGACGAAATGAAAGTACGCAAGACTATGACCCCCACCACCTCACATGCCATCTGCATGATGCCGTGAAGCTTTTCCTACATACGAGTGTACGTACGTCCTTCCGTATGGGGTGTACGTACATTGTACCAGGAAGAACCTAAACTTATATTTTCCAGACCATATGATGGAAATGTGATGATAGGTATAGGTCAATAGGTTTATTCAGCAATACACTCGCCCATACCTATAACCTCTAGGTCAAGGCATTTTAGAAAACTTAAAATGTAGAAATTACTTAAGAGCTCATATTTTTTAAAACCATATAATGGATTTGGTTCATATTTAGTACGATGATCGATACCAATTAAAAGTTTTATTCAGCATACCCGCGCCCATGCCCATGACCTCAAGGTCAAGGTCACGGACACAGAATATTTTAATGTCAACGTTTAAATAGAAGCTCACATTTCCCTATCCATATCATGGATTTAGTTCGTATTTGGTATGATGAAAGATACAGGTCGTTTCTCCGGCTACTCCGTTTAGTTTTCGCCCACATCTGATTAATGATAGGCTCGAAATAAAAGAGGCCAAAACACAAGGACAATGTCACAGATTTAGTAATTTATTTTTTATGGATTTGGTTCATATTTGGAATGATGATACACACATTTTCCAAGATTCAAACGACATTACCCCCACCTACGCCGATATCCTCAGGGACAGTTTTCCAAGCTAGAAATCATGTCTTTATTTTATTTATTATTTATTTATTTAATTATTTATTTATTATTATTATTATTTATTTATTTATTTATTTATTTCCTTGGTGAGGATGGTCCCCGGGCGGAGGCATCTGTGTCGTTTTGACAATCCTAGTTCGAAGTGTCGATTTTAGGTACACTGAGTCTTCGTTTTAATCATAAACTTTTATCGCAGATTGTGGGTCGTCGCGTCGGTTATTTTGCTGTTAAGCCCCCGTCAGCTGTTGGTACATGTATATAGGTCATTTTGGAGACGCTACTTCTGTTTTGTGGGGCTTTTACCCGACCTCCGACCTTGAGATGGAATGGCATCTTAAGCCCCTTCGACCAAAGAAACCGCTAGGGTTTAAGGAGCGGTCCCACTCGCACCACTTTTCTTGGCTAGGCTGTTACATTCTAAACGACAAACCAGTAATCAAATCATCAGGAAATCACGCCTGTATAATTTCAAACACCTTGAACCCCACTTTTATACAGTAAAACTTGGGTTTACAGGGGTAAACTTTATTTTTCTTATTTCTGCTCTAAAGTATAGGTCGTGGGTACGCGTTATCACGTCTCGATTGAGCAGAAATAAGAAAAATATCACAATTTTTATCTGAAAAATTTCTCTTTTTTTTCGGCGATAGAGGTTACAATGTATTGTATAGGCAAGTTTTCGTAAAGTTGGTCAGTTTCAGCTCTGCGCGGAAGCACTATGCAGGCCAAACCCGATGGGCGAAAGCGAACGTCAATTCTAGGTTATACCATGAAATATAGATTGTGGGTACTCGTAAGCACAACCACAACGATGCGCTTCTAACGAGTACCCTCAATCTCATTTAAAAAAAAAACACTTAGAAACCCCCACCCAAAACCTAAAGATTATAACAAGGGAGGGGGGCGTAGTTTCGAGGGATTTTTGTTGTGTGGGCTTGTATAAGTAATAGGCGTTATCTGCGATGGTATAAACAAAATGAAATGTTGCGTACCATCCTTTTAACAATTTAACCTATGCCGCGCGTCATCTTCTTCAGCTATGGCTGTGATAAGACGAAAACTTCAATGTGCGACGTCTAAATATTCATCTCAGAAATACGACAAAATGTGCGAACATCGCAGATTGTGAGCATTTGATGGAACAGGATTTTTGTCGTAAGAACTTCGTACGATATTTTTAAGACGAAAATACGTCGCAAGTGCTTTGATGAAACTGGCCCCTTGTCTTCTCCGTATCTCGACTACAACAGTCCCAGCTCTACCAATGTAACATACCGCTCTTTGATACCATTCCAAAAACTAGTTAACTATATAATCGACCACATGTCATATTAAATTAGAATTTTCATTCCAGGTTCTTTTCACTTGCTACATCTCATGTTCGACGAGTATGTCCTATATATGGTAGAGACATTACATTGCCAAGAACGAGGAAATGAACTTCTCCGGGCAGTTCGAGGGGAGCAGGCCTTAGGTTGGTGATTTAAATGTCTTTGTGTATGTTATTTTCAAACAGGCAACATTTAACAAGTAGCTTTGTTTTTCTTTACTGAAACTGTTGTTTAATACCTTAAGGTCATGGCGCCGTCTTTATTTTGTTTGGAGTATTTAGACCGTTTCTGTTCTTTGAAGAAAGAACACTGCTCATAAAAATGCTGTTGGGTGTGAGCAGTTGACTTCTTATAGATAAATAAAGAATCTTATATGAGTGAATGTATTAGACGAGTTGAGGAATAGGGATAAAATGCACAGGCTGATCTGAGTCTTCGCTGGCAGAACATATCTTCCTGCAGAAAAGTAGAAGTAAAACAAAGATCAGGAATTGATACAATTAACTTACTCCATCCATAAAAGACACCAAAGGGAAAGAAATACGAACATTAAGCGACCAGACCATAATGGAAACCTAAACAAAGGAAGGCCATATGGACAGTTACTTTCCCACAAAATGGCCATATGGCGATCCAAAATTAAAAGACACAAGTGATATACACAGTAAGTAACAAACAACAACATAAATAAATCGCCACAGAAGAGCCGCCTTGGAACGGTCAGTGGAAGATTTCCACTGGGGGGCTTAAATCGATTTTACGTGGCCACAATCCTCGCCCTTACTTCCGTCGCGATTTAGACAAATAATTTGTTCAGTCCGCATGAAGGCCTCCTAACTCATCAGTGCAACATCTCCGTGAACACAGAAATCAAAGAACCACAGAGGTGAGACAACGGTGAGGACTCGACAGCAAGAAACCACTGAAATGCTGGAGCAAAAGAAAACCAACAGTTAGACTCCGATGAGCCCGACCAGAGACAGAGCATCAGGCACCAACCAACATTATCTCTTTAATTTTCAATAAGCCTTTACGTTGGAGCCGTCATAGAATCTGAGGCCTGACCCACCGGCGTGCAATTAAAGAGGGAAGCAAAGTTGCCAACCGTGATTGGGTTAACTACCATGCATGCAGTCTGTCGTATAATATCCATGTTGTACCCAATCTTTTTATATCGAAGAATGATTTTACGAAATTGGGTGCTGAAGTCATTGCGGTTATATATTTTTCTGAATTTATATACTAAGTCACCATAAAATTCGGGTTCCAATAGACCTTGTTGCAGAAGAGATTTAAGTCCAATATTGAATTTTGAAATTAAATCAGAATGGCGTCTATAAAATTTTGAAAAGGCTTTGCGTAGTTTATGGTACCGATAACCCTGATTAAGGAGTTTAGCCGTTAATAATTTATTACGAGTGTTGAAGTCAGTTACATGACTACACACTCTAGCAAATCGAATTAATTGCGAAATATAAACGCCATAGGATGGCGTTTGTTTTGTCGTGTAGGAAAGTTTGTTTTGTCGTGCGCTGACTCATATATCTCTTAGTCAAAAACGGAAGTAGCCCGTGAAAACAGCATGAAAGATAAAGTGCATATAATGAAATGCTCTATTTGCATGCTTTTTTTTCATTCTAAAAATCTATTTTCATATACTGAGTCGGCCACATTTGACCATTACTTCAGTAAGGTGAGTGTTTAAAGACTTTAGCTTTAAAAAAGTCCTTAAAACTATTTACAATTTGATTAACAGAGGTACACTTAAACGCATACCCCTAATTCCCCATCTGTACGGCAGGGCTTTGAACTCTTCTTTGGCCTTTGCATCTACCGCAGATGACGGAAGACTATTCCACAATCATTGGAAAGAAATAATGCTTCATGGTATCACTATAGGGCTGGGACCTACGATATTGCGTGTTTTTTACTTTTCATGCCCTTATTTGGGTTGATACTGTTGCAGGGGTTAGGTATTTATCTGTATTAAGTGACACTACACCAGAGTATACCTTATAAAAGAAGGTTAAAGAGGACTGCTTACGGCGGGCCTCAAGGAAGGCAACTCCATTTCGCTAAGCATATCACCGACGCTACTTTTATTTCGCCATCGCCGAGTCCATCGAGCTGCCGTCCTCTTGTACCTCAACCTTCTGAGTCTGAGTTTTGACGTGGTGGTGCCAAATGTTTGATGCATACTCAAGTTGAGGGCGAACCAATGTTTTGTATGCAACATCCTTCGTCTGCCTAGATTAAAAACTGAAAAGTGGAAACCGCAAGGTATATAAGCAAAACAAAAAAAATATTTAGGGAAAAACATGTATTTTCTCAGAATTGCCATGACATGCGTTATTTGTTTCTTCAGATTTCTTGGATGATATTGTATTGGCAGATACAAACACTGTAGATCGGAGCTCTGTTATACGTGGTCCAAATACGACAACGCAACATACAGGTACATATAGTTTTATATCATTTAAAGGATATATGGTAACATGCTGGCACTTTTTTTTTTGTTTTTATTCCAGTTTAACGGTCAAGCCAACACTATTTAGGTCGTTTTTGAGTCGGTCAGTTTACCTAACCACACCTTTCCTGGGCAGGCTTATAGGTAAGCGGTTAAACACTACAGTGCACATTCTTTCGCCAGAAACTGACAACTACCCTTCTTGAATCAGCGGAAGAGATAGAATGACTGTAGAAAAGATTTCATGATCAATCTTCACGAAAGAATTTAGCCGACCCCGGCAGGTATCGAACCCGCATCCTCCTGATCACCAGTCAGACGCGCATCCGACTGAGCTACCGAGGCCAGCAACATGCTGGTACAACATATCATTATATTTCAAGACCATCATGCAAACGTGCTTATATAATTTTGACCCCATTAAACCCCACTATTATATAGTTAGACTGGGGTTTACAGGGGTATACATTATTTTACTTATTACTGCTAAAATTATACATTATGGATACTCGTTAGAACCGCCTCGCCGAGGCGGTTCTAACGAGTACCCACAATCTATGTTTTGAGCAGAAATAAGAAAAATATCAGTATTTTTATCTAATTTTTTTTTTTTCAATTTTTAGTGGTAAAATTTTCAATATATTTAAATAGGCATGTTTTCTTGATGTATATAAGCAGCCGATACTCATTATATTTTATAGGAATTATGACTCATACAAGTTATTCTAACACATATACACATTGAAATGGGACTGTGCTTTATTCTGCAACAGATTACTGGGCAGATTAGCGGGACGAGTGGCGTCATAAAAAGCCGCCGTTTTATGACGTCAACATATACTCTTTGTCGTTGGATGGCGAAACTTTATTTTCTTGCACCAAAAACATTACAAAGAACATAAATGTGTATAATATAGCCAATAATTGTGACGGGATTTCTTCTTATAATGGCGAAAGTTTGTGTGAATCAGTACGAAACTAAAAAATTATTGTCGATTTTAGTGTGTTAAAATCGAAATAGATCAGCTCTAGTGTGCGAATTGTTTAGTAATAAATCACAGTTTGTCGGTCAGTTGTAAGTAGACAAATCACCCGCGCTACGCCTCCAACCTGTGATTTATTGCTCAAGAACTCACTGCTAGAGCTGATCTATTTCTTTTAACATATGAAAAGGGTTCCTTAGCTTTCCTCATTTTTATTTATTTACCTATCCCAGAAGGCAAACATCGCTAGGGCAACGTCAAATCAACGTCGGTGCAACGTCACGACGTTGCACCGACGTTGATGTAGCGTTGCATAAACGCCATGACGTTGTACCGAAGTTGATGTTACGTCACAATTACGTCATGTGCATGCTGGGACTATTGCATGAAGCTTCCTCAAGGTCTCCACTGCATGTCTGCGAATAGAAAATTTCTGACATATGCGCAGTAACACATGAGCCTTTGTTATTCACATATGTGACAAGTAAGCTTTTCAGATGAGCTGGCTTCCCAGCAGGCACATGACGTAATTGTGACGTCACATCAACGTTGTTAGAACGTCCGCGCCTTCCGGCAACGCCACATACCGACGTTGATTTGACGTTGCCCTCGCTACGTGTGCCTGCTGGGTTTTACAGGGTCACTGATGATCATTACAGGGTCACTGATGAGGCTTTATTAGCCGAAACTACGTAGTATGACCCATCTTCTTTCTTATGAATGTTTTCATTGCTCTTAAAGGAACTCATTTTTGATTTTTATTTGCCTTCACTGCAGCTGGTGTTGTGCCGTGTGGCGGCCGTAAAACGTCTCCCCGTACATCAACCATAGTGCAGTTTATATTTTACTTTTGGTCCTTTGAGATCAGCATGAATATTCTGAGAAATCAGAAATAAATTATAAATTAGACTCAAATTCTAGACAGGTTTTTAATTATTTGGACCTCACTTTGATTTATATCAGTCTTTGAATCGACTGCCTATTCGAAATTCGCAAAATTGCAGTATGCTTCCTCTGGCTTTCGTTGCCGGATCATTACAGGGTCACTGATGAGGCTTTATTAGCCGAAACTACGTAGTATGACCCATCTTCTTTCTTATGAATGTTTTCATTGCTCTTAAAGGAACTCATTTTTGATTTTTATTTGTAAGAACGTAGAAATGTCTGTTGTTTTTTTTCATTAATGCATTCCATAAAACAATCGAAGACATACATTCCGTCAAGCATTGGATTATGAATTCATCGCTTACAAAGCAAAAAGAAGATACAGTTGAGTTTAAACACTAATTTATAGTTTCCCAAAGAAAAATGCTTTACAAAAGAAGCTAACAGACATTTAACCCATTTTGTACCAGAAACCCCAAAACGGGTACCATGGCAAACAGTGGAGGTCCAGATCGTCTGATCAGGGCCTACACTGTTTGCAGAAAGTTCAGCCATTTTCCAAATAAATTTTGAAGAAAACACAACCTGACACCCCTAATTTTTGAAATTGACTCCTGCCATATATAAGGAGGAAGATTCCATTTGATACAAAAAGGGTTAAAGAACCAACAACTTGATAAATATAGCCCTCTTTAGCACCGAAGCTGAGTTGATTTGTGTTCATATTTAAGTTAGAAAAGGCAGGCTTCTGTAAAAAGTAGAAACGGAACTTTTTTGTAGTTTGTACGAGTCAGGCTGATGTCATTTGAAGAGAAACATCGGTTTTATGTAAAAATCATTTTTAATTTTCATTGTAATACCCCCATTCCACTAGACGGCGATGCCGCTGCGCTCATGGCGATCATGGCGCTTCTTCAAATCGCCGTAGAAGCGCCGACATATGACACTTTTTGGAACTTCTGCGTTTCTACTACGATTCCAGTATGCTTCTACTGCGATGTCGCTGCGATGGTCACGCTCATGCTGCGATACTGTTGCGCTTCCGTGGCGCTTTGGGTCTATTCATGGCGTTTCTACTACGCTTTCGCTACGACGAAGGAGATCAGGCTACGCTTAGTCTACGCTATCGGCGATGTAGTTGCGATGTTACTACGACCAAGGCGCGGTAGCTGCGCTGCTGTTGCGCTTTTAGACGATTTCTGTATAAAGTTGACAATAAAAACGGAAAAGCAGCAGTTGAACACCCACCGTCTAAGTGTATGGATCGTGTAGTTCCAGTGGCCATGCTTCAGCTGGCTACTATGAACCATAGACTTATAGGGTTGGAGATCCAAGCCAGACGAAGAAGGAGGGCAAAAAGATTCTGGGGCCGTCCTTGGTTGTCTGTAGACCGAAGGCTCTAGTTTGGAACGTCAGCAAAGAATTAAATTTGCAATGAAAGCGTGCTACTTTTATGCTGATCGCCAACGTCGTGGAGCGAAACGTCATGAGCGCAGTTCAGTCGCCAAGAGCGTGGCATGAACGTGGAGGGAACGCAACCATGTCGCCAAGACCGTAGTGGAAGCGTAGCGGAAGCGTAGTAGTTAGGTTTTCGCAAATTGTTTAGTCGCCGCGGAATCGCCAGGATCGTAGCCTGGGCGCATATAGCGTAGCGTGATCGCAGTGAACGTAGCAGAAGCGTAGCTAGATCGTGGACAAATTTCTTCGCGCTGTCGATACGATGTTACTACGCGCTTGCTACGATCCTGGCAATTCTGCTACGATACGGCTGCGCTCATGAATTTCTCGCTACGCTTTTACTACGCTTCTGTTGCGCTTCGTCTGCTCGGCGCTTCCTCTATGTAAATTTTGAGCAGGGTCAAAACAAGCGCCGTGAGGTGGCGATCATGAAGCTTCCGTTGCGCTTCTACTACGCTCATCACGCTTCTGTTGCGCTGTTGGCGATTCTGCTACGATCCATGGCGATTTGACCAAAAATTTGAAGCGTAGCGGAATCGCCGCCTAGTGGAATGGGGGTATAAGCAAATATGAAATATTATTTAAAAGCATTTTTTTACTCAGCACACTTTCCAATTGTATAATGAGTCCAGGAGCTTTTTACTCCATCTACACCGCATCCTGTTATTATGTTATTGTTCAGGCGTTATCAAAAAAGTAAAGAACCAGTGCTTCAGCTGAAGTGCACGACCCGCCGGATGCTTTTAGCTTTATGAGTGTTACCATATATGGGTATGGCGGCCGTTTTGGTCATCTGACCTGGACCTAAAACGGTTCCCCCAATAAATGCGCCTTATCATAAGGAGCAAAAATATATCTTATACTTTAGTACTGTATTCTGAATCGTTTGCAGGATAAAATGCATTCTCACTTTTCCAATACAAAAGCATATGTGTCAAAGTTTGACCTAGGCACAAAGAAGGTCAAGGTCAACCCAGGGTCACCATTTTAGCAATCTATGATGGGCCTACGTCCCAGATGCCATTTATCAAGTTTCGTGGAAATCTGCCCAGTGGTTCTGGAGAAGACTATTTTTGAAGGGTTTTTACCATATATGGCTTGGCGGCCATTTTGGTCATGTGACCTGGACCCCATGAGCTAATTTTGGTTTCCCTTATCCCATAGAGGCTCCATATGAAATTTGACTTCAATCGGCCCAACGGTTTCCGAGGAGAAGCAGTTCGAAAATGTTCACATTTTTCGCCTCGGCGAGGCTATACTAAATGGAATGTAATATTTCGCAAGTCCATTGGTAAGATCTCATTGGTATCTATCTGTATGCCAAAAATTGTTTAAATATTCCAAGCGGTTAAGTCACTATCACCAATTTTCACAAACGGGTTACGGACGGACAGACAGACCATATATGGCTTGGCGGCCATTTTGGTCATGTGACCTGGACCCCATGAGCAAATTTGGGTTTCCCCCATCCCGTAGAGGCTTCATATGAAATTTGATTTCAATCGGCCCAACGGTTTCGAGGAGAAGCAGTTCGAAAATTTTCACATTTTTCGACTCGGCGAGGCTATACTAAATGGAATGTGATATTTCGCAAGTTCATTGGTTAGATCTCATTGATATCTATCAGTATGCCAAAAATTGTTATAATATTCCAAGCGGTTAAGTCACTATCACCAATTTTCACAAAAGAGTTACGGACGGACCCAAAGAAGGTCAGGGTCAACCCAGGGTCACCATTTTAGCAATTTATGATGGGCCTACGTCCCAGATGCTATTTATCAAGTTTCGTGGAAATCTACCCGGTGGTTCTGGAGAAGACTATTTTTGAAGGGTTTTTACCATATATGGCTTGGCGGCCATTTTGGTCATGTGACCTGGACCCTATGAGCAAATTTTGGTTTCTCTATCCCATAGAGGCTCCATATGAAATTTGACTTCAATCGGCCCAACGTTTTCCGAGGAGAAGAAGTTCGAAAATTTTCACATTTTTCGCCTCGGCGAGGCTATACTTAATGGAATGTAATATTTCGCAAGTTCATTGGTGAGATCTCATTGATATCTACCAGTATGCCAAAAATTGTTTAAATATTCCAAGTGGTTAAGTCACTATCACCAATTTTCACAAACGGGTTACGGACGGACAGACAGACAGACCATATATGGCTTGGCGGCCATTTTGGTCATGTGACCAGGACCCCATGATCAAATTTTGGTTTCCCCCATCCCATAGAGGCCCCATATGAAATTTGACTTCAATCGGCCCAAAGGTTTCCGAGGAGAAGCAGTTCGAAAATTTTCACATTTTTCGCCTCGACGAGGCTATACTAAAGGGAATGTAATATTTCGCAAGTTCATTGGTGAGATCTCATTGGTATCTATCAGTATGCCAAAAATTGTTTAAATATTCCAAGCGGTTAAGTCACTATCACCAATTTTCACAAACGGGTTACGGACGGACAGACTGACAGACTGACAGAATGACAGAATGACCGAATGACACGGTGATTTTAGGGCACTCTTAGAAATCAACCGACTGAAGTCGGTTGCTTTTTCTGCGGGTCGCGCAATATAAAAATGGCTATTTGTGGTCACTTTTAGAGATAATCTATACATTTTTCCACTTTAATGAACCTTGTTATAAGAGGTTGCGATGTATATTTCTTTTTTATTTTGTAGAAGAGTTTGAAAGCATATCCGATTTCAACTCACTTGATACAAGGGGAAGCTGTACTGTCCAACATACAATGTACAGAGAATCAGGGGAAGTCAACACCAAGTTTCACGGGTAAGATACTGCTAAACACATTTAAAGCTGTGCACAAAAAGGTGCAAGTTGGCATTGGCAACCAGTGAAGACTTCGATCAGCCTGCAATCCAATCTACAACAAAGTCTATGTCTTCAGTTACCATATAACACTAAGGCGCAATAACTTACTGAAGAGGTAATGGTAAAGCACTGATGAAAATTGAAACATTTTAAAAATATAGCTTCACTATATCGCAGTCGCAAGATAGAAATGTTTGCAATGATCAGGAATCGATACAATTAACCCACAGCTCCCAACAGTGAAACCAAAGGGAAAGAAACACAGACATGAAATAACTAGACCCTAGTGGAAACATCATTCTAACATGACGTTAACGTTTTTCCCATTGAACCCACTGGAAACGTCAGCGTTTGCAAATATGCGATAATTCACGTCGTCAACGTGGTGCGTGCAATTTGGCGTCATCGTGACGTTGCATGTAAACATTTCCTTCTGTCGACATCCGCTGCAAAATAGTCCCCAAGATAACGCTTTGTTACTACTGTATTTCAGTTTAGCATCATGTTAGAATCGAAATAATTTCCACGCACCCGGTGTGTTATCGTGATTAACACACGGTGTTGTCGGGCAGATGCGAATATTAATTCACTCCGGCTTCGCCGTCGTGAATTAATATTTCGCAATCTGCCCTCCAACACCGTGTGTTAATCACGATAACACACGGTACGTGGAGATTATTTCTTAAAAATAGCGGAAAGCCAGAAGGACAGTCACTTTCCCACAAAAAGGCCAATTGGCTGTTCAAAACAAGATAATATAAGCGATACACACACTCAAAAGACAACCCATAACAAAAACCAGAAATTCAACTTCGGTGAAGTTGATGTCGCACCTGCTCCCCACCTGCCCCACACAAAAAATATAAGTTTATTTAAGGCAGAAGAAATGAATATAGGGCTTTGAGAAGAATCCATAGCCTATATATGTGAGGTAAAAACAGACTAAGTTCACAATGTGGAAAAAGTGATAAAAATTGATCCCAAGATAAAGTCAAAACCACATGCACATCCTCATACCATAGCAAAAACACACACAAAGTTTTAAAATGATCAATATAAAACTGTAAGAGAAGTTGCGATGACAAGAGGTACCTATTGTATATCAATTGAAGCTTAAAATTGGCTAAGTTCACAATGTGCAAAAAGTGAAAAAAAAAAATTCTTAGAATTATGTCGAAACCACATGCACAACCTCATACCATGGCGAAAGCACACGCAAAGTTTCAAACTGATCGGTATAAAACTGCAAGAGGAGTTGCGATGACAAGAGGTACCTATCATATATCAATTGAAGGTTAAAAATGACTAAGTTCACAATGTGGAAAAAGTGACAAAAAATGATCCGACAATAAAGTCCAAACCACATGCGCATCCTCATACCATGGCAAAAGAACACGCAAAGTTTCAAAATTATCGGTATAAAACTGCAAGAGGAGTTGCGATGACAAGAGGTACCTATCATATATCAATTGAAGGTTAAAAATGACTAAGTTCACAATGTGATAAAAGTGACAAAAATTTATCCGAAGATAAAGTCCAAACCACATGCGCATCCTCATACCATGGCAGAATCACACACAAAGTTTCAAAATAATCGGTATAAAACTGTAGGAGGAGTTGCGATGACAAGAGGTACCTATCGTATATCAAATGAAGCTTAAAAATGGCTAAGTTCATAATGTGCAAAAAGTGGAAAAATATATTCTGAAAATTATGTCGAAACCACATGCACATCCTCATACCATGGCAAAAGCACATGCAAAGTTTCAAAATGATCGGTATAAAACTGCATGAGGAGTTGCGATGACAAGAGGTACCTATCATATATCAATTGAAGGTTAAAAATGACTAAGTTCACAATGTGGAAAAAGTGACAAAAAATGATCCGACGATAAAGTCCAAACCACATGCGCATCCTCATACCATGGCAAAAACACACGCAAAGTTTGAAAATAATCGGTATGAAACTGTAAGAGGAGTTGCGATGACAAGAGGTTTGATCGCATACCTAAAAATGACTAAGTTCACAATATGGAAAAAGTGATAAAAATTGATTTGAAGATTAAGTCCAAACCACATGCGCATCCTCATACCATGGCGAAAGCAATTGCAAAGTTTCCAAATGATCGGTCTAAAAGTGTAGGAGGAGTTGCGATGACAAGACATCCAGTGTAAAATGTTGACGGACGGACGGACGGACGGACGGACGAACGGACGGACGGACGAACGGACGAACGGACGGACGGACGGACGGACGGAAACTTGCACGCCTATGTCTTCCTGCTAAAGCAGGTGCGACAATAAACCGCAACAGAATAATCGCCCTGGAACGCCTTGCAAAGTTCTTTTTCGGTTACAAATGAAGCTGAGCTTTACAAGTTACAAGAATTAACAATGAAAAACAAAGCATATGATATACCTATCACTCATCATAATATGACCTTCAGTGGAGGTTTGATTTGAACACCAGGGTGACTGCCTCACTTTTTTCTACTAAAAGTGAAGGCAATGATCAGGAATCGATACAATTAACCCACAGCTCCCATCAGTGACACCAAAGGAAAGAAACACAAACATGAAATAACTAGACCCTAATGGAAACATCAATAGCAGAAACCTGTGAAAGCAAAGCGGTTTGTATTGGTTTCCCCTAGCTTTCTTTCTAAGGCAAGGCAGAAATGAAATGTCAGTGAGGCCATTTTCTGAAGCTAAAGTCATTATCATACATCTATTTAAGCATTGGGAAAAAGCCAACATTTATTCATATCAAAATATATTTGCATGTACTGCGACTTTCGTTTTCTCCTCAACACTTATACATTGTATTTGTAATATTGAACTGCCACAGCTTTAACAAGCGTTTCTTCCTTTTTTAGTTTTTTTGTCATGATATAAATGTTTTAATCTCAAACATTTAGACGAATTATAACAGCTCTTATTATGCTTATTATGAATAAAACAAGGATCGAGCGTGGGCTAGGCCTGTTATTGCTCTCGCCTGAAATAAGAATTGAGCGTAGGCTGAATAGAAGTGGAGGCCATGATCAGGAATCGATACAATCAACCCACACCTCCCATCAGAGACACCAAAGAGAAAGAAACATCAATAGCGGAAATGTGTTAATGTAAGCTACACAAACACCCTAAGACAAACAATAACAAAAAATAACCGCGACAGAAGAACCGCCTTGGAACGGTCAGCGGAAACAAATTCGAGGTGGGAGAGGGGGGGGGGAAGGGGCGGGTGGCGCTTTTACGTGGACACAATCTTCGCCTTTACTTCCGTCGCGATTTAGACAAATAATTTGTTCAGTCCGCATGAAGGCCTCCTAACTCATCAATGCAACATCTCCGTGAACACAAATAATCAAACAACCACAGAGATGAAACAACCGTGAGGACTCGACAGCAAGAAACCACTGAAATGCTGGAGCAAAAGAAAACCAACATTTATAAGCCTATTGACACTTAGGCCTAGCCTAAGCTCAATCATTGTATCATTCATAATAAGAACTGATACAACTTACTCAATAATGTATATATGATGAAGCATATTTCTGAATAAATAAATGTTTCTTTCTATTTTCAATACAACTACAGGAACTACAGGGAGAGTTCTTATCCTGCGAGTACGTTTTGCAACCAATATGGATACACACAATGTCACAATCGATCTATAAACAACAACAATCTCCAGTTATCAAATACTGCTGCGTTAAAGGTTAGTTGCTTTATTGGGTCGTCTCAAAGTTATACCACGCGACTATCACTGATATTTAGGAAATCAAGGTAATGGTCATTTATTGAAAAGGTCAGACTGTTGTGTAAGAGGTTTATTCATAGAATCTGGACTGGATTTGGCAAACAGTGCAGACCAAGATCAGACGCCACTGTTTGATCAGAGCCTACACTGTTTGCTTACAGTATATGAATTTCAGGATTTAAAGAAAACAGTTTTAAGGGGCATGGGAACACCTGGCAGATTTTCCGTCATTTTTCAAAGGAACTTCCAGTTCGCTTTTCTATAAACTCTGTCCCACGGAAAAAGGTGTCTATTCTTAGATCTTAAAGGAGGAGCAAATTGACCCCTATTCACATGGGAGGCAAAATACTTTTGCAGGAGTTGCCTCCCCTGAAGGTGTATCCATTCTCCTTGAGTCCTCGTTCAGGACGAATTTCCAGCCTACTCTCAGAGACAATCGACCCACCGTGCTGTCAGTGCTTTCATTTAATCGCATTTGTTTGTCTTAGCCAGACAACTTCGACTTAGTGGTTACGTATGACCATCAGCTTTGTCAAGTGACTGACGACCGATTAAGCATCGTTCAATGAAACACCAAGAATATAAGAATCTTACATGGGTGTGAGGGGTGGATAGAAAAATCCGACCCAAGGGTCCCTGTCCGGCATTTCGTGGCTTGCCGAATGGTTTCCCGAGGGACGGATTTTTCTATCAACCCCTCACTCATGTAAGATTCTTTTTCTTGCAAACCTTTCATTTCTGAAAGTGAAATTTTTATAATGGAGCCACTTCGTGTGTCGATGTTCGCCTATAATGCGGCTTTTTTTAGACTTCACTCTTCGTGTAGTGACGCCAAAATTTAACGACGGTGTATGTGACGTTCTATATAACTAGTACGAGAATATTTTCGATTTATTTTTCATTTCCCTGGTTAGGTTAACCTGAGTAGGATTAGTTCAGGATTTCCTTATCTGTTGGCACATGACATAATTGTGACGTCACATCAACGTCGGTACAACGTCACGACGTTCATGCAACGTCAAATCAACATCGGTGCCACGTTGCACCGACGTTGATTTGACGTTGCACTAGCGACGTGTGCCTGCTGGGATTGTCCTCCCTTTCAGTATTTAGTATAAAGGATGTAGAATAGAAACTTCACATACATAGTCTATGTAATCTATTCAATTTTAATTATCTACAACTACATGTGTGCTTTTTTTTATTTTGTTTTTACGGCCCTTTCAATATTATTTCACTTATTTCGAGCCCTCCGTTACTCAGAGTAGGGCTAAAACTGGAGTACCACGAGAAAAACCACTTGGCCTTCCGTTGCAGAACTAGGCGTCTTAAGTTTCAGGTTAAAGAATTTTAGAGAGGCCAAAGATTAATCGGGCATGGAAAATCCATGGTCAATAAAAATCCATGGCCAATAAAATACGCATAGGCCATTAATGGGTAACATGAAAAAGTAATTATTCGGCAGCCCTTTTTATCTAGTTATTTTGATTCTTTTGAATGTGTTCTGCTGTGTTATATTTTCGAGAAGTTGCCTCCAATAGAGCTGTTGTCAGTCAAAACTTCTCTCTGTACTTCACCGCGGTGTAGCTCGGATACTTTCAGTTCTTCAGAGTCCAGTCCGGTATCTTCGAAAATAGACATAAGGGCTACTGGTGGTCAATAAACTTTCGAGTTCTATGTATTGTCCAAGTTCTGTCCTTGATGTTTTGAATTAAAATTATACGACGTTTTCAAGTTTCGCATTTGGAATAGGCATTAAAAAGCTATTAGAGTTGCCTTAGGGTCACATAACAGACACAGGCGTTTGGCCCGTTGATATGCCCGAAAAACTCGTGGAATGTGTAAGAAGTCAAAATATGAGTATTTTTTCATATACAGAAAACTTGACAAGGTTCTCAAGAAATCATTGTCCTTTTTTGGTACGCATTTAATGACACGAAGGTTTATTTCTTATGAATGCAGAATATCAACAGAATAACGCAGAACACCTGGACCATGCCACATTATGATCTACACGTCAAATTACCCCGGATAGACTTTAGTTGGACAACTGACTGTCACGCCCACTGAGAGATTTATCGCTTTTCCCCTACGATTTCCTGTGAAAATCCGATGGTATCGACCCAAAAGCCAACATACCTATAAATATTAATGAACATGTTCCCACCTAAGGCAGAAGTTTTCCCCCGTTAACAGTTCTTACCAGCAAATTTCGAATTTTGTGTACGATCAGGCATTTTTTGCAGTTATATTGTTTTCTTTCTGTATCCTGAAGCCGATGTATTCCGAGCGCCAATTGGTTGAAATAACTAGAGTTTCCACGGAGAATGGATTTCCGATTTTATTCCCAGTATTGGCAGGAAGAATGTCTTTTATGATTTCAAGGCGGAAACCAGTATAAGTCAAGAAATTGGTTTGATTGGCGCTAAATTTAAAATGCCAATTAATATGCAATACATATGAGCAGTGAGCTTCCGTTTCTTGAAGTTTATGCTCATAATGGGTTTAACAGCCTGGTAAAGGTGTCAAAGGTGCGAAAAAATCGGAAACCAGGTAATTAACAATTTCGATCATTCAGCGCTCGGAATACATCGGCTTCATGATAGTAAAAGAAAACAATAAAGCTGCGAGAAATGCCTGATCGCACACAAAAAAGGCGAAAATTCCAGGTAAGAATTGCTAACAGGGGAAAACTTTTGCGTTAGATGAGGGCATGTTCATTGATATTTATAGGTGTGTGATCTTTTGTGTTGACATTATCGGATTTCCACAGGAAATCGTAGGGAAACGGTATTGTCTGCGCATTTCATATCCTGTCACTATCCTGCACAGGATAGATAATAAAAATAACAAGTTGACAACGCATGTAATTTTATCCAATTTACAAGAAACCAAACGTTTGTGTCTGACATTTTACAAGCAATGTATGTCTTACAATTTTAAACCAGAATGATCATGAATTGCCTTGATTTATCACACGTTCACACATATTTTCTAAATATAGAAAACTGGAATTTTCCTTGGAAAAGATTAAATGGTAAA
This sequence comes from Lucinisca nassula, assembly GCA_963580285.1. NCBI lineage: Eukaryota > Metazoa > Mollusca > Bivalvia > Lucinida > Lucinidae > Lucinisca > Lucinisca nassula. The sequence continues at coordinate 117,397,746 of OY757019.1, forward strand.
TACCCAGATCCCCGTGTACGACAGGTCAGTGATGACAACATATTGAGCGAAACGGTGAAAAACTATTGAGTGGGTGTGGCAGTTGTCCAACTCAAGTCTATCCGGGGAAATTTGACGTGTAGTTCACTATTGGGCATGGTTCAGGTTTTCTACATTATTTTGCTGAAATTCTTTCTGCATGCCTTACCAAATATACCTTACCTTGTCTAAAAGTGCGCCTGTGCCAATTTTCATTGTATGTGTATCAAGAAAAGGGCACTAGGTTCTTGAGAACTTTGTCTAGCTTTCTATACCAGTGTGAAAAGAAATATAGTTTTTTACAAATAGTTTGAATTTTTACACAGTACTTAAGTTTTTCGGGCAGATCAACGGACCAAGCACCTGTGATAAAAGATATTGTAACACTTACCAATCACGACATTTGCAGACGTCATTTTAAATATTTCTATCTTATCATACACAGAAAGTAAGGCTTATGATTACATGTGAATTTACATGTAAATTCAAGTCTTATTGTCTCCGGAAAATAATTTAAAAAGTATGCATATTGTATGTTCTAAAATTGCTATGGCAGTTTAAGAGTTATGAAAAGGACTGTGTTCATTTGTGCCACCTCAATTTTTCAAAATTGGGAACATGCCAAAGATGACTTATTTTTGGTTAGTACTTTATTGCTAAAAGCACTTAAAATCCAAAACACTTAAATGCTGTTGAGCTATACCATTAATCATTTCTATCTAATCACAGTATCAACCACAGTACTGTCTTGACAGGAAAATTATACTTTTTGAGGCTGCGCTTCAGTTACTCTTCACATTTCTCCCAGAGATAATGCAATTTGTATCGTACGGCTACAAGATTTTTTTAGTCGCATTTCGATATCATATCCGTACGACATAGTGCATTTTTCACATCTCCAAAATGGCTACTTTTCTGATGAAAATCTGTCAATGTTTTCTTATAAATGCTCATAACATAGGTTGTGTGTGCTCGTTAGAACCGCCTCATTGAGGCGGTTCTAACGTGTACCCACAACCTATGTATTGCAGCAGAAATAAGAAAAAAAATGAAGACCCCCGTAAACCCCAGCTTTCTCTTTATAAAGTGGGGTTTAGGGGGGTCTTCATTTCACGGACTTGTTCACGTGATGTTAACTTTGCTGATACTAGTCTTTTTCGACATAAGTATTGTGTAATCATGCATCTATAGATTATCCATAGTAAACAACACTACCTGGAGTCAAAGTAGAGAATTCAACAACCCTCCTGTCATCAGTGCAAAATTAGAACTTGCAACATATACTCCCTTCCCATCCTACTGACACCAACGTCAGCAGATTCTTTCTTAAGGTAGAAACAAAGCTCCATATTTTATTTGTTTGTATTGGAGTTTTACGGCCCAGTCAACACTATTTAGGTCATTTTTGAGCTTGTCAGTTTACCTATCAACACTTTCCTGGGCAGGCTTATACGTAAGCGGTTAACCAGTACGGTGCACATTCTTTCGCCAGAAACTACAACTGCCCTTCTTGAATCAGCGGAAGGGAGAGAATGACCGTAGAAAAGATTTCATTATCAATCTCCACGAAAGAATGTTGCCGACCCCGGCGGGAGTCGAACCCGCGTCCTCCTGATCACCAGTCAGACGCGCATCTGACTGAGCCACTTAGGCTGGCACAAAGGTCCATAGAAATCTTTTTAGGAGACATAACGTGACTATGGTATACAGTCAAACCTGTCTTAGTGGCCACCTCAATTAAGCAAGCAACCTGTCTTAAGCAAGCAGACATTCAGTTCCCAAAAAAGAAAAATGCACTAAAATTCACCTGTGTTAAGCAAGCACCTGCCTTATGCAAGCACTTTTTGAATATCCCAGAGGTGCTTGCTTAATACAGGTTGGACTGTATACATAAACGAACACCATAGCTTGAAGTATAACACATTTCAGAGTACATAGCACAGTTGTTCAAACCGCTTAACGAAGTCGTTAGTTAACATTTATACGTTGAAACTTTTATCAAGGAGTTGCAAAAAGCTCATAGTTTTGCTGCAAAAATGTGAGTAGCTTTTTCAGTGCAAACAAAAGCTACTTTTTTTGTTTTGTTTTCTTTTGTATTAAATATTGCACCATGTTTGCCACAAACAAGGCTTCGGCTATTCACATTTTTCATCAACATAACACAATGCTAGTACTGGATCTGGCTCGAGACCACAGACGTGCCCTTACCACTCTCTGGGCTAATTCAGCAGACGATAAATCGCTGATAATTTTTTATTTATCCCCGAAAAATAGGTCTTGAAATACTCTTGAATGGAACGTAAAACCCGGCTAGAATATCTAGAACTTTGCTTAGTATACCATGTATTATAATTTTGCAATTTTCGAATTTTATTGCCAATTATATATTTTTTCTATTGCTGTGCTTACTAAACTTTTTAATGTTTTAATATATATGAACCACCTGACATTGTTTTTTCAGGGTCATTCATCTATGCAGCCATTTTTGGGTGGGACAAAACAGTCGTATACAGGGTCTGATGGCAATAATACAGTTGGCAACTGGTATGACTGGTCGTCACGGTCGATTAGTTGCACGAGCTTACCTGGTCACGTGACAAACAGATATCCCAATGCGGAATCGTTTCACCGCCAAAATATGTCAGCCACATTCCAGAACATTCCGAATCAAATACCTGTGAACTATGACAATACTTCCGGAACAACAGGTTATGTTTCTTGCAATGATGACAGTTTGAGAAGAACCAACAGCTGTTCTGACGACCCATTATTGAAACGAAAACTTCAGGATGTTTCTCTTGTGCAAAATAAACAATTTGACAGCTTCTGTTCTTATAATAATGTAGGGACTAACTTATTATAGTAATAAGGCATTTTACATATTATATATATCATAGCTTCAGATAAAACGGTTCTTTATCCGAAAAGTATACTGGTATATTCTTTTTTCTGTACGCAAACATACGTCGTGGGTACTCATAAGAGGCGCTTCTTATGAGTACCCACAACGTATATTTTCATGCTGAAATAAGAAAAATATTATGTGGCTACCCCCTCTTATTTGGGGCTATGCATATTTCTAGGTCACATATCCCAGTACAGTTCTTTTTTTTTTCTCATCACGAAAACACGCCTATATAATTTTGATCCCCTTGAACTCCACTTTTTTTATAGTAAAACTGGGGTTAACAGGGGTAAACCTTATTTTTCTTATTTCTTCTCTAAAATATAGTTTGTGGGTATTCGTTTGAACCGCCTCATTGATGCGGTTCTAACGAGAACCCACAATCTATGTTTTTAGCAGAAATAAGAAAAATATCAAAATTTTTATCTTATTATTATTTTTTTTTTTTCGCTGTACATTTTAGAAGGTATTTGTATAGGCATGTTTTCGTAATGATATATATCATAGCTTCAGTTAAAGAGGTTCTTATCCGAAAAGTACTGGTGTATTCTTTTTTCTGTACGAAAACATACATCGTGGGTACTCATGAGAAGCGCCTCAGTGAGGCGCTTCTTATGAGTATCCACAACGTGTATTTTCGTGCTGAAAAAAGAAAAATATTATGTGGCTACCCCCTCTTATTTGGGGCTATGCATATTTCTAGGTCACATATATCCCAGTACTCAAGGTCGGTGCTTGTTTTCATTAAATACATGTGCCGCACGAAGCGAAAAATTATCTTTAAACGTGTGCGTAGACTCAAATTAGCCCAGAAAACCATTCAGTCAACATACAGCCTGCACCCATGTAGCTTACAACCGCGGCAAGCGAAACGTGGGCTTTGAGCATGTTCCTTCAGTAAATACTCAGATCAGTCTGTGTAATCACATAGTTATTATGCCTGTTTGTTTGTTTGTATAATTTGAGGTTTAACGTCCCTATAAACACTGTATTTGAAAGTTTATATATTGTTTGTTTGATTTGAGGTTTTAGGTTCCTGTCAACACTATTTAGGTCATTTATGAGACATTTCTTCCAATTTTTCGGGACTTTTACCAAACATTGAGATAAAAAGACATCTCAAGCCCCATCGCCCAATGAAACCAATAGAGTTTATAAGCATGGACGGTCCGACCCACACTGCTTTGCCTTGGCAGGCTAAGATCCTCTCGGCGTTTTACCAGTACTCGTGTGCGGTTGGATTCAGCTCTGCGTGGAAGCATCATGCAGCCCATCTATTTCTTCAAGCCCCGATGGGCGGGGGCCGTATTATACCTGTATGAAGAAACTTTGGCTCAAGGGACATCCATATAGCACATGGCGATGACTGTGATCAGACTGCGCGGATGCACAGGCTGATCAGTCTTCGCTGTGTGCACACGCTTGAAGACCCCTGTTTGTTGGTGCGGCCGTAATAAATAAATAAATTAAATACATAAATAAATAAATAAATAAATAAATAAATAAATAAATAAATAAATAAATAAAAGCAGTGTGGTTGGAATATTTAAGTGACAACTAGCACAGCTTTTTAGCACAGCTTTCAGCAATTCTTAAATATTGCAAAGGAATACTACCAGCTTGTAAATTTTGGTTTGTATTGGAGTTCGACGGCCCAGTCAACACTATTTTAGGTCATTTTTGAGCCGGTCGGTTTACCTATCCACACTTGTCATGGGCAGGCTTATAAGTCAGCGGTTATCCAGTACAGTGCACATTCTTTCGCCAGAAACTGACAACTGGCCTTCTTGAATCAGCGGAAGGGAGAGAATGACCGTAGAAAAGATTTCATGATCAATCTTCACGGAAGAATGTTACCGACCCCGGCAGGTATCGAACCCCATGTCCTTCTGATCACCAGTCAGGCGCGCATCCGACTGAGCTACCGAGGCCAGCACCACCTTGTCAAGGTGTATTGGTTTGGGAATTTTTATTTATGTTGCTGGCCTCGATAGCTTTATCGGACGCACGTCTGACAGGGTGTCAGGTTGCTGGTTCGATACCTGCAACATTCTTTCATGGAGACTGGTTATGAAATCTTTTCTGAAACCATTCCCTCCCTTACGCTGATTCATGAAGGGCATTTCTCAGTTTCTGGCTGTACTGGTTAAACCTGACCAGATAAAAGGTGTTCTGGTAAACTGACCAGCTCGATATGAACATGATACTGTTGACTGGGCCTTTAAACTCTCAACTAAAATCCATATTGCGCATAGTGAAAACACTGGTCAGACTGTGAGGATGCGTACTCATCGTACTCATTCGGATTCTGATGAGTACAAACAACCTTTAGAAGCCTCCGTGGTGTAGTGGATAAGCTACTCGCCTTATAAACCAGGGGTCGTGGGTTCGATCCTGTGCTTCTCGAGACTTTCGGATGAGTCTTTAAACAGAGGTCCCGTCTCTGTATGACCTTAGCTGTTGGTTGGACGTAAAACTCAAACACACTCACTCACAACCAACCTTTATATGCTTGATTAAATAAGTACAAATATCTCCCTCAAGTATCCCTCAATTTTGTATGTTTGATTGAGATGAGGTTTAACGTCCCCGTCAGCACTATTTAGGTCTTTTTGGAGACTTTGCTTTCATGTTTGTAGGACTTTTACCCGACATTGAGATGCAATGATATCTTAAGTCCTGCCTGGCACCCAAAGAAACTATGCATGGGCGGTCCGACTCGAACCACTTTATCTGGGCAACCATAGACCTTTTAAGCGGTTTACCAGTACTCATGTTTGGTGGGTTTCAGCTCTGCGTTGAAGCACTGCGCAGCCCAATCTATTTCTCCAAGGCCCGATGGGCGGGGGCCCAATTATCCATCACTTTTTCATATCTGGAGCTGTCGAAAGATTTCCCCAGGGGAACAAGAACGGGTTCATCCTTGCCATATTAAACGAGCCATAGATGTTTGCACTAAAGAGGTTTCACCACATTAACGCATATATGCCTAGCGTCATATTTTGGGGGGGAGGTGGGGGGGGGGGCATTGGCAAACAGTATTGACCCAGATCAGACGCGGCGTCTGATCTGGATCTATACTGTTTGCTTAATGTATACATACATTTGTTTTTTAAAAATTACCACAAACAAAACAAACCTTACACCCCTATAATTGGAAATAGTCCTCTCCAAACTTATTAAATGGAAAATTCCATTGTCGTATATAGGCAAGGGGAGATAACAATGAAGACAGTCAAATCCTCCTTTGGTTTTGTTTGGTGTTTAATGGCCCAGTCAATAATACAAAGGTCAGTTTGAAGAACTATACGATCTTTGGCAGGCTTCTACACAAGCGTGTAAATAACCAGTACAGTGCATATTCTTTCGCCAGAAACTGCCCTATTTGAACTACCGTACGGGCGAGATTTAATTTCACGATCAATCCCCGCGAAAGAATGTTGCTTGACCCGGCCGCAAGTTGGGATCGACCTGATCACATGATCGGTTCGCCTGCAGCGAAGCTCCATGTTGGCTTATGCATTGGCCTGTTGTCCGTCCGTATGTCGATCCGTCGTGCGCCCGCCTGTCCGCCGTTAACTTTTCACATTTCCTCCAGAACTATAGGTTGGATTTAGCTGATAGTTTGAAGGGAGGAACTGGGGAAACATGGACATTGAGAATAGCTAAAATGACTACATTCCGACATCTAAGATGGTCGCCATGGCAGCCATCCTTAAAGTCTTCAAACGACATCTCCTCCCGAACAAAACGTGGGATTTAGCCAAAGTTTGATTGGAGTGATTGGGATGATATGGAGATTCAGATTTGTTAAAATTGTTCCGTTCCTATTTCTAAGATGGCCGCAATGGCGGCCATATTAAAATTATTCAAACGACATCTCCTCGCGAACCAAAGGTCGGACTTAGCTGAAACTTGATGTCAGGCATCAGGGTGACAAGGAGATTCAGATTTGTTCTGATATCCAAGCTGGTCGCGCCGTTGGCCATTTTGAAATTCTTCAAACGACACCTCCCGAACCAAAGGTCGGATGGGGCTAAAACTTGATGGCAGGCATCGGGGCAACACGGAGATTCAAATTTGCTAAAATCTTTGCATTCCCATATCTAAGATGGCTGCGACGCCATTTTGAAACGACATCTCCTCCCGAACCAAAAGTGGGCTAGAGCTGAATCTTGATGGGAGGTATCGGGGCGACATAGCGATTCAGATTTGCTAAAAGTGTTCTGTTCTGAAATCCAGGATGGAAGCCATGGCGGCCATCTTGAAATTCTTCAAACAGCATCTCCTCCCGAGCCATAGATCAGATAGAGCTGAAACTTGATGGGAGGCATCGGAGCTACAGGGAGATTCAGATTTACTAAAATCAATCCATTCTGATTTTCAAGATGGCCGCCATAGCAGCCATCCTGAAATTCTTCAAACGACATCTCCTCTTGAACCAAAGGTCGGACTGAGCTGAAAGTTGATGGTAGGCATTGGGGCGACATGGAGACTCAGATTTGGCTAAAATTGTTCCATTTCGATATCCAAGATAAAGGCCATGGACATCTTGAAATGCTTTAATCGGCATCTCCAGATCGAGGTTGTAATGGTCGTTCCATTCTGATATCCAAGATGAACATCTTGAAATTCTTCAAACCACATCTCCCGGACCAAACTCAGATCGAGCTGAAACTTGATGGGAGGCATCGGTGCTACATGAAATTTCAGATTTGCTAAATTCGTTTCGTTCTGATTTCCAAGATGGCCACTACCGCAGCCATCTTGAAATTCTTCATACGAGATCTCCTCTCGGACCAAATGTCAGATGTGAGGCATCGGGGCGACATGGAGATTCAGATTCGCTAGAGTCGTTCCATTCCGATATCCAAGATTGAAACGATGGCGGCCATCTTGAAATTCTTTAAACGACATCTCTCACTGAACTGAAAGTCAGATTGAATTTAAACTTGATGGCATGCATTGGGGTGACATGGGAGATTCAGATTTGCTAAAACCCTTTCGTTCCGATATCCAAAATGGACAAAATGGCGGCCAACTTGAAATTTTTCAAACAGCATCTCCTCCCAAACCAAAATCAGATTGAGCTGAAACTTGAGGGTAGGCATTGGGGCGACGTGGAGAGTCAGAATTGCTAAAACCATTTGGGCCCCGCCAAGCGAATTTGGTACTTATCGCCTTTGCGAGCAGCGAAGGTTCAGGCGAGCCTGCGCATCCGCGCAGTCTCGCCAGAACCTTCGCTGCTCGCTCATACAAGCAGTGAATCAAGAGGAACCTTCAGACAGAAAGCCATATTCCTGGCCCCTCTGAATGGCTGGGCATGCGCAGTTAAAATTTGTCATGACGGAATGCTCGAAGACACAAATTCGCTTGGTGGGGCTCATACACCCCCTCCCCCTCACTCTGCATCAACATGATTTGGTTTTTTTTTTTTGTTTTTTTTTTTTGGTTTTTGGTGTTACGGCCCTTTCAAGACTATTTCACTCATATCGAGCCGATCGTTAATCAGAGGTGGGCGAAAACCGGAGTATCCGGAGAAAAACCACCTGACCTTCCGTTGCAGAACTAGGGTTCAGTAACTTTATCCGAGGCATCGAGACAACCATCACGACCGGCCCCGATAGCTCAGTTGGTAGAGTGTCCGCTCCGGGGAACGGGAGGTCACGGGTTCGATCCCGGGCCGCGACATACCAAAGTCGTTAAAAATGGTACTAGCTGCTGCTCGCTTGGCACTCAGATTTACGGGGTAGAGCTAGGACTGGTCGACCCAGTGTCAGGATAATGTGACTGGGTGTGGTATCATGTAATGTGTCTGGGACATGATACTTCTACTTCAGTGAGGCAGCACTATAAAAGTGAGCATTGAGCTCCCTGTCGCAACCAGACACCGTCGTGATATGACTGAAAAATTGTTGAAAGCGACGTTAAACCCGAATTCACACACACAACCATCACGAAAACACGCCTATATAATTTTGACCCCCTTCAACCCAGCTTTGGGTTTAAGGGGGTATACTCGTCAGTGAGGCGGTTCTGACGAGTGCCCACAATCTATGTTTGGAGCAGAAATAAGGAAAATATCGCAATTGTTCGTCAGAAAAGTTTCATTTTTTGGAGGGAAAATTTTCAATACGTTTGTATAGGCGTGTTTTCGTAATGATGCAGATTCAGAATTGCTAATGGCAATGGGATCTGATAGACAAGGCACAGTGAAATATATCATGATCAGCCCCGTCCAGGTGAGCGATTTCTGGCCCGCTTGGACCTCTGGTCGGCCCATCGGAGATTGGACTACATGGTGCTTCCGCACAGAGCTGAATCCGACCGAAGTTTTGAGTACTGGCCTGCCCAGGCAAGGTGATTTGAGTCGGACCGCCCTCCCTTAAACCCCAACGGCTTCTCTGGGTGGTAAGATGTTATTTCATCTCAATGTCGGGTAAAAGTCCCACAAAATCGACAGACGGGGAAGTAAATCCTCAATACAAACAAACAAACATTATTACCAGTCGGGCGCGCATCCGAGGCACAGGGACGGCAAGACTCATATGGTTAAAGGAAGATATAAACGTGAAAGGAAACAGGTTGACCTGAGTTCGGAAACAGGCAGGTCAAATCTGTTGACAGATGATGTTTATCCAGACATTGCTTGTTCAGGTATATACAAATAAAAACATGATTATATATGCTCAATGTGTTTATTCATTCACTGGACTGAATGTTTTCATAAAGGAATGTAAATATTTATTATTTATGCACTATTCCGTTTTTGAAGCAATATATTGTGGGCAAAAACTATTAGAATAACTGGAAATTCTTGGCTCCTTTTGTTCAAAACATCATTAGCTGAACGAGCTCATTCATCACGAAAACACGCCTATATAATTTTGACCCCCTTGAACCCCACTTTTATATAGTAAAACTGGGGTTTCCGGGGGTATACCTTATATTTCTTATTTCTGCTCTAAAATATAGATTGTGGGTATTCGTTAGAACCGCCTCAATGAGGCGGTTCTAACGAGTGCCCATAATCTATATTTTGAGCAGAAATAAGAATAATATCACAATTTTTCATTATAAAATTTTCGTTTTTTCGGCGATAAAGGTGGCAATGTATTTATATAGGCGTGTTTGCGTAATGAGTGGTAAAAGTAGAAGCCTCTGTGGTGTAGTGGCTATGCTACTCGCCTTGTAAACCAGGGGTCGCAGGATCGATCCCGGGCTTCTCCAGACTTTCGGATGAGTCTATAAACCGCCGTCCCGTCTCCGTATGACCTTAGCTGTTGGTGAGACAAAAAACTCAAACACTCACTCACTCATTAGTGGTAAAATGGTGACAATTATAGTAAGTTCACTAACTTATATAAAGATGTGAGTTAACAACGTCGTTTTGAACACTTCTTACGCACTCGTCTAACGGGGAATAGATACCGACCGAGAGAGATGTCTGTAACCATTGCATGCGGGAAACCCCCTAAAGGGGTACCTTGGCAAACAGTGCAAGGCCTGCACTATCTGCTAACTTAATTTTCCTTCATTTAAAGAATAAAAACAAAAAAGGCCTGACACCCCGTCTATGACAAATGGTCTTGTCCAACATACAGCAATGGAAGAGTCCACTAGTATAAAATGGGTTAAAATGAGTCTACTTTTCCTAATCAATATGGGTCTACTATTGAAGGAAAGCATTTAAGAAAGACCCCTCCACTGAGGCTCGTTTGTCAGATAAACAAACAGGAAACATTAAAAGTGCTCTTCTTTCTGGAAATTGCGGAAAATGTGCAAGATATGCCCATGCGGCTTCTTAACCTTTAACCTGCTGAATATTCAATTAAGCCACACCCATTTCTGACTTTGAACCAATCAGATTACTTGATGCAATTTATTTCTACATATTCATAAACTGAATGTCAAACAGTGTAGACCCTGATCAGATCAGAAGCCATCTGATCTGGATCTATACTGTTTGCAAAGAAAGGGCTTGTCGCCAACAGCAGGCTAAAGGTTAATTCTAATCAAAAGACACCTTATATTTTACTGGTCCAGGTTTTACGTCAAAAAAAGTTCATGTTTTGGATAACTACCTTTCATACATATAAAGTAAGTGTGTTTTGCATAATATTGAAATTGCTCGGAGACTTTGTATACATATTTTGACCCCAATGGGTATTATTTGAACAATCTTGGTATATGTCCACTATTTGAAGCTACAAGCCAAATAAAAATCTGGTTGCACACAAGAAGATTTTTAAACAAGTGAGCCCCAGGCAGGGCCATTTTTAGCCCCAGTGCTATAATTGGAAATCTTGGTAGAAGTCTACTAGATGAAATAACATACCAAGCACCAAAGATCTGGACCTTCTGGTTTCAGACAAGAAGATTTTTAATGGTTTTCCCTATATATCTTTATTGAAAATATGGGCCCCGGGGCGGGGCCATTTTTGGCCAGGGGTATATTTGAATAAACTTGACAGAGGTCGACTAGACAAAGCTGTGTGCCAAATATCTAAGGCCTGGGCCTTCTGGTTTCAGAAAAGAATATTTTAAATATTTTCCCCATCTTAGTTTATGTAAAACAAGTGGGCCCAGGGGCGAGGCCATTTTTGGCCCCAGAACTTTAATTTGAACTATCTTGGTAAAGGTCCACTAGATGAAGCTTTTGTTTGTTTTGTTTGTTTGATTTGAGGTTTAACGTCCTCGTCAACACTGTAAAGGTCATTTTGGAAACGTTGCTTCCAATTTGTGGGACTTTTACCCGACATTGAGATGAAATGACATCTCAAGCCCTGCCGCCCAATGAAACCAACAGGGTTTATAAGCATGGACGGTCCGAATCGCACCCCTTTGCCTGGGCAGGCTTAGATCCTCTAAATGGTTTACCAGTTCTCGTGTGCGGGTTGGTTTCAGCTCTGCGTGGAAGCATCATGCAGCCCATCTATTTCTTAAAGCCCCGATGGACGGGGGCCCTCTAGCTGAAGCTACACACCACATATCAAAGACCTGGGCCTTCCGGTTTCAGACAAAAAGAATTTGACATTTTTCCCTATATATCTCTTTTGAAAACAAGTGTGCCCCGGGCGGGGCCTTTTTATACCCCCGGGCTAGATGAAGCTTCATACCAAATGTCAAAGACCTGGGCCTTCTGGTTTGAGACAAACAGGTTGGTAAATGTTTTCCCTATTTTAGCCGATGTAAAATCATTTGGCCCCTAGGCGGTGCCATTTTTGGCCCCAGGGCTATAATTTGAACAATCTTAGAAGAGGGTCCACTAGATCAAGCTTCATACCAAAAATCAAACACCTCGGCCTTCATACAAGAAGATTCTCAAAGGTTTTCCCTATATAAGCCTATGTAAAACCACTGGCCACCAGGCGGGGCAATCTTGGTAGAGGTGAACTAGATGAGGCTTTATACCAAATATCAAAGACCTGGGCCTTCTGGTTTCAGACAAGAAGATTTATAAAGGTTTTCCCTATGTAAGCCTCATCGAGGCGGTTCTAACGAGTACCCACAGTCTAAATTTTAGAGCAGAAATAATAAAATTAAGGTTTACCCCTGTAAACCCCATTTTACTATATGGGCCCCGTCAAGCAATTTTGGTACTTATCGCCTATGCGAGCAGCGAAGATTCAGGCGAGCCTTCGCATCCGCGCAGTCTCGCCAGAACCTTCGCTGCTCGCTCATACAAGCAGTGAATCAAATGGAACCTTCAGACAGAAAGCCATATCCCTGGCCCCTCTGAATGGCTGGGCATGCGCAGTTAAAATTTGTCATGACGGAATGCTCGAAGACACAAATTCGCTTGGCGGGGTTCATATAAAATTGGGTTCAAGGGGGTCGGAATTATATAGGCATTTTTCTTGATAATCACCGGTGAAAATTCTGATGTTTTCAACACAACCGATGAAAACAATTTGGTATTCATTCTAAGAAAGTAATATATATATATCCAATTTTCGTCAAAGGATGGGAAAAGGAAGCGTTAATAACGTCTCTAAAATGACCTATACAGTGTTGACAGGGACATTAAATGTCAAATCAAATCACAAAAAAAAAAACTCTCCTTTTGTCACGCACACCAGACACATTTTCGATCAGCCGCTTCAATAGGTTCGTCTATTGAAAAGCCTTGAAGACACCCGCTTTTATATGAGCCCCGCCAAGCGAATTTGTGTCTTCGAGCATTCCGTCATGACAAGTTTTAACTGCGCATGCCCAGCCATTCAGTGGGGCCAGGGATATGGCTTTCTGTCTGAAGGTTCCTCTTGATTCACTGCTTGTATAGGGGAGCAGCGAAGGTTCTGGCGAGACTGCGCGGATGCGCAGGCTCGCCTGAACCTTCGCTGCTCGCATAGGCGATAAGTACCAAAATCGCTTGACGGGGCCCAATTATAGAGAAGTGGGCTATGCTAGAACATACATAATTTCATTAACTGGTTGGAACTTCCTCAGCGAGGCGGTTCTAGCTAACATCCTATATGTATAGATTGTGTGCATCCGTAGTGAGGCTGTTCTAACGAGCTCCCTCATTTTAATGTTTGTAGCAAAATATGAAAAAAGTATAAAATTTTCATCAGGGAGCAACCTTTTTGATAACAAGAAAATATAACGACGAACACTCCTATTGTCACCCACACCAGAACCATTTTCGATCAACCACTTTAACCCTTGTACTGCTGAATACTTAAATATACCACACCCACTACTGATTATCAACCAATCAGACTACTTGATGTAAATAATTGCAACAAATTCACATTCTGAATGACAATGTAGATCCTAATCAGATGGCTCTGAAAAAGCCATCTGATCGGGATCTACATTGTTTCATTCAGAGCCATCTGATCAGGATCTACATTGTTTGAGATGTAAGGCATATCTGGGCTCGGCAGGACAAGAATTTATAAAAAAAAACTTCTGCCATACATAAATACGGTCTGAACTATTTCTAACATAAAACGAATCATAAATATATAGGTTATTATAAGAGGTGATTTTTTACGGTAAATGAATAAAATCTATGTTGTTTGAGAATATGTAAGTGTGTGTAATGGAACATAAGTATGTGCCTTTTAAATATGAAATACCTATCAATTTACATAAAATTACATATAGCATCGTCATGATTTAACATATATATATTAATACCTTGAGATCTAACTGATATGCACTTCTATTTGTGTAAATAACATACTTTTTCATTGGTTCATGAAAGATTGTTTGTATTGGAGTTTAACGGCCCAGTCAACAACACTATTTTAGGTCATTTTTGAGCCGGTCAGTTTACCTATCCACGCTTTTCCTGGGAAAGCTCATCACGAAAACACGCCTATAAAAATACATAGTAAATTTTATCGCCGAAAAAAGAAGATTTTAAGATGAAAAAAAATGTGATATTTTTCTTATTTTTGCTCAAAATATAGATTGTGGGTACTCGTTAGAACCGCCTCATGGAGTACCCACAATCCATATTTTACAGCAGAAATAAGAAAAATAAGGTTTACCCCATAAACCATAGTTTTGCTTTATAAAGTGGGGTATAGGGGGGTCTTCATTTCACGGACTTGTTCACGTGATGCCTTGAGATCTAACTGATATGTACTTCTATTTGTGCAAATAACATATTTTTCTCATTGATCCATGAAAGAAAAATATGCTGTGAGCAGCCTTGATGGACAATTTGTTCATATTTACAGGCTTATGCAAAATTGATTCTCTGAGCAAGACCCTTTTGACGGCCCCCGCCCATTGGGGCTTGAAGAAATAAATGGGCTGCATGATGCTTCCACGCAGAGCTGAAACTGACCGCACACGAGTACTGGTAAACCGCTTAGAGGGTCTAAGCCTGCCCAGGCAAAGCGATGCGAGTTGGTCCGTCCATGCTTATAAACCCTAATGGTTTCATTGGGCGACAGGGCTTGAGATGTCATTTCATCTAAATGTCGGGTAAAAGTCCCACAAAATCGGAAGCAACGTCTCCAAAATGACCTATACAGTGTTGACGGGGACGTTAAACCTCAAATCAAACAAGCAATATAAAATACAATGATATCTCTTTTACTTTCTATAATAAGGCATAGTGATACTGTGCCAGTTTAGAAGCGTCAGTGGTGTAGTGGTAAATCCACTCGCCTGGTAAACGACTGAGCCTTTGTTTGTTTGATTCGAGGTTTAACAAGCCCTGTCGCCCAATGAAACCAATAGGGTTTATAACCATGGACGGTCCGACTCGAACCGCTTTGCCTGGGCAAGCTTAGATCCTCTAAGCGGTTTACCAGTACTCGTGTGACGGGTCGGATTCAGCTCTGCGTGGAAGCATCCTATCTATTTCTTCAAGCCCCAATGGGCGGGGGCCGGACTGAGCCTTTAGACCGCGGTTCTGTCTCCATATGAGCTTAGGGGCTGGTGGGACTTAACTCTCAAACAGGCTCATACACACACTAAGCCAGCTTATGAGAAAAGTATTCCATTACGAAAACATACAGATACATTATAAACTTAACCTCCCAAAAAACGAACATTTTAAGATGAAAAAATGTGATATTTTTCTTATTTCTGCTCAAAATATAGAATGTGGGTACTCATTAGAACCGCCTCATCGAGGCGGTTCTAACGATGAGGCGGTTCTAACGAGTACCCACAATCTATATTTTAGAGCAGAAATAAGAAAAATAAGGCATACCCCTGTAAACCCCAGTTTTACTATATAAAAGTTGGGTTCAAGGGGGTCAAAATTATATAGTCGTGTTTTCATTCTGCTAATCGCATAGTCTCGCCATGCACAGTCTCACCAGAGCCTTTCCTGCTCGCGGACCTTACGGTTGCTTCATGTAAGAAGTCATGCCCCCTCCTAGTAGCTCTATTAGTTGGCTGTGCTCACGCGTTTGACCCAGCAGGTACATGGCGTAACTGTGACGTGTTATTTCATATTCTAACTTAGCGCGCCTATATAGACAATAGGAAGGAACCGTGTTTTGTAATGAAACAAATCACGGCGTGGAAGGGCTTGCCGAGTGACGTCATTAAAAGCTGCCAATTTAAGACGTCACTCGTAGATCCTTTGACGTAAGACGGTGTAATGTTACTGTCTCACACCGAAAACGTTACAAAAGGACATTAATGCATGAATTAGTCAATTTTTGCGTGATTTCTTCTCACAATGGCGAAAGGTTGTGAGAATTTGAATATTGCCGATTTTTAGCGTGTTAGAAACGAAAAAGATCAGATCAAGTCAGTAATAAAATCATAGTTTGTCGGTCAGTTGTAAGTAGACAAATAACGCGCGCTACGCCCTCGTGCTTTGATCTAATTTACAACTGACTTCCAAACTGTAATTTATTACTCAACAAATCACAGAGCTGATCTACTAAACGGTTTACATCAAGTTTAAACAGACCACTAAAACTCTTAGACTAATAGTCGGCCGAGCAAAAAAGCCCACTTGTCACATTGTGTAGTCGGGTTTACCTTGGATAATATGGGCCCCGTCAAGCGATTGTGGTACTTATCGCCTATGCGAGCAGCGAAGGTTCAGGCGAGCCTGCGCATCCGCGCAGTCTCGCCAGAACCTTTGCTGCTTGCTCATACAAACAGTGAATCAAGAGGAACCTTCAGACAGAAAGCCATATCCTTGGCCCCTCTGAATGACTGGGCATGCGCAGTAAAATTTGTCATGACGGAATGCTCGAAGACACAAATTCGCTTGGCGGGGCTCATACTCAACGGGTCTCCACTTTAGTCAATAGCATATACCTTAACATCTCCATTGTCCTGAGTTACAATAACATGTCCGAATGGACTAACACAGATTGCTATTGGTTGATGCAGGTCATTTTTTGACGTCACGACACACTTGCGGTATTTTCCATCCGGTGTAAGACTGTGAATCGCATGCGCAGATTTGTCCGCCAAGTAGACGTTCCCATTTATATCCGTGCATATACCTCTTGGATCTTGTATTACTACACCAATGGATAAACAATCGTATTTTACATCGCCTTTAGAATCAAGATACAGTAAACCTGTTTTTGTTTCACAGTCAGATACAATTATCTCCCCTTTTGTATTGGTAGTGACGTAATATGGCCACGTGAAAAGTGTTCGTCCTGGTTTTCTGTTATCGTGTCTGAAACTGTGCAGTATTTCTCCTTCCAGGGAGAGAATATCTACAGATTGATTATTTGATGAGCAGCATGAAACAATTATGGAGGGTTTGTCTGCGTCTTCGTATGCGTGACAGCAAATACCACGATACTGTTTCACAGTTTTTATCCGCTTCTGCATACTCATGCTGTTTTCATTCACCGTCACGAAAACGAGCGTCGAAATTTCAGGCAGCGTTACGCAGACGTCAGATTTCTTTACATGCGATATTCCATGAGGCCAGGACGGCAGTAAAACATCACACATAACAGTACCGGTAGCATCAAATGCCTTGATTTTCTTATTATGAAAGTCAGTTATGACTGGCGTTCCGTCATCTAGGACAGCGACATCTAGTGGCCAGCATTTCTTATTGTCAGTCTCAGTCCGACCATTGAAAGAACAAAGAAGTTGTGCGTTTGTTTTCTCCTGTGTCACAGCGGCCCTGGGTGAAAGTGGCTTCTCTGGTATCCGCCTTGACGTTGGAGGAGACAGAATTTTATGTGCTGAAGCACGGCGAGGAGCACCTGGTGATAAGGCGTCTGGTGTTCTTGTTCGATTCAAAGCATCCGGCGTTTTTGCTCTTCGCTCTGGTCGTACAGGTTTATCCGCTGGCGGCGGTTTTCCGAGAGTAGTGCTGCGGCGATGTAGCGGAGGTGTTTTGGAGGTATTCTGTGGCGTCTGTGGTGACTGAGTGGGTTGGGTTTTACGGAATTCAATAGTGCTTTGTACTCGTTTGGCTCGAGGCAATGAACCTGTGGAACCAGCTGCGAGCCTTGCACTCGTTGCCTGCTGTTGTCTTAGAGTAACAGATCGAGGAATAGATGCAATCATTTCCTGTGAGCTCATTGAATCGCTCGAGGTTGAAGGAGATGGTGTTGACAAGCTTCCATGCGATGCTGATTTTGAATCTACGGGATGCACTTGCGATTTGGAAGTTGGACTTGTGACTGGATGCACTTGCGATTTGGAAGTTGGACTGGTGACTGGATGCACATGCGATTTAGAATTCGGAGTATTAACAGGTTCATCTACTTTATCGACTTTGAAAGTTCCAGTGCGTCGGATCGACGTTTTACGAATCGGCGAGGGAGGACCATGTCCATTTTCGCCATTAACTGGAAAACTGTCTTTGTTCAAGTCAACTACATCAATGATCTTACCTAAAGCTCTCATGTCCAGTACACGTATTAAGCTTGTATCTAAACTAAATTTATGTTTGACAAAGAGTTTAGCTACCTTCCTGCTGTTTATTCCAGTGTTCATCTCAATCACTTGCTGTCTAACTTTATCAAACACTGACAGAAATTCAGAGTCACTTCCATATTGAACAAGATTCTTCAAGAATCTGTTGGTGTTTTCAAGATTCTTTTTCAATCCTTCAATCTCACGTAGTCTATCACGTGCTTCTTCTATAGCAAGTGAGTGCTTGGTGTCAAGCTCCTTTAGTGCAGACTGTTCTAGCACGGCAAGGTGTTGATCAATGTTCCTTCTTACAGATTTTATTTCTTTCACTAATTCTTCGCGGTTATCTTTTAATTCTTCTACTTCTTTCTTATGATCCTGTTCCCACTCTGTAAGGGATTTTTCCTGGTGCTCTAAATCTGTTAAAACACTTTCGGTCTCTGGTTTTAATTTTTTTGCCGAGTCGGCGCATGTTTCAACCATTTCACATCTACGATGTTGGACAGCGACACATGATGAACAGATCGCAACCCGACAGTCAAGGCAGTAGAATTCTATAATTTTATCTTTATGTTCGGGACATGGTATCTCACGCTTTGAATTTTGGATAGACTGCAATGGATTTACCTTCATATCTCTTAGATTGATAACAACGTGGTCTCTGCATGCTTTAATTATATTATGCGCCTGTATACATGAATCACAGAAAGAAATCTTACAGTTCTGACACCAGACCTCGGCTTTCTCCGCTCTCTGCCCCGGCACAACTCGACTACTACACGACTCGCAGTTTTTCTCTGAACTATGCATGTCGATCTTCTCCATTAGATTAGATATCAAATGATTGTCTGTGAATATACTCGCTATTTCTCCATTATCATCCGACAACTCTAGATCCGTATCAGTCCTACACACAGGGCATTTGAATTTAACTCTCTGCTTATTTCCCGAGAGGGAACCTTGAAAACCATCTTTGGTCAAGTTAAACACATAATCAGCTAAACAATTGCCACAAAACGTATGCAGACACGGTAATAATTTCGGGTTTTGATAGTTTCTCAAGCATATAGGACACACTAAAAACTCCTCTTTGATTTGTTTAAGCGTTTCCATTGTGTGATCACGGTTGTCACCCAGTTTATCTTCATAAGATCTCACGGTATTATCTCGTCTTTTGACCAAGCGTGACAGAATCTATTACTATACAGTATACACTAAATGAGATGGGATACAGGCAAACTGTGCGGCGCGATGAACTCTTCATCTTCGATTGAAGGCAATTATTATTTCAAAATTATACGACCCCATGAATCATATTTTTTTCGGATCAAGCTGGATGTGGTCCAAGCTGGGTACTGTTGTTATTTTGCTCTTTACATCTGAAAAAAAAGAAACAAACATATTACGATTACACGTCCGTGTGACATAGTTCACCATTACGATAACTCAGCCGTGCGACATAGTGCATTTTTCACATCTCCAAAATGGCTACTTTTCTGATGAAAATCATTGATATTTTTTGTTATAAATGTTCAAAACATAGGTTGAGGGTGCTTGTTAGAACCGCCTCAGTGAGGCGGTTCTAACGAGTACCCACAACCTATGTCTTGGAGCAGAAATAAGAAAACTAATGTATACCCGTTAAACCCCAGTTTTCTCTATATAAAGTGGGGTTAAGGGGGTCTTCTTTTCACGGACTTGTTCACGTGATGCTTTTTCATTTCTCTAAAGTTGACATTTTTCTGAAGAAAATTTGTGATATTTTTCTTATTTTTATTCGAAACATTGACTGTGGGTGCTCGTTAGAACTGCCTCATTGAGGCGGTTCTAACGAGTACCCACAACGTATGTCTTTGAGCAAAAATAAGAAAAATAATGTACACCCATGTCAACTCTATTTTACTATAAAGAAAGTGGGGTTTAGAGGTGTGTTCATTATTTATACTCGAAACAAAGATTGTGGGTGCTCGTTTGAACCGGCGGTTCTAACGAGTTCCCATAACCTATGTCTTGGAGCAAAAATAAGAAAAATAATGTATACCCATGTCAATCCAATTTTACTACAATTAAAGTGGGGTTAACATGTGTGTTCATTACACGAACTTGTAAATGTGATGAGAATATAGACTAACCCTTTTTGTACCAAATGGAATCTTCCTTCTTATATATAGCATGAGTCCATTTCAACATTTAGAGGTGTCAGGCCGTATTTTCTTCAAAATTTATTAGGAAAATGACTGAACTTTTTGCAAACAGTGGAGGCCCTGATCAGACGCCGCGTTCTGCGGCGTCTGATCTGGGCCTGCACTTTTTGCCAGGGTACCCGTTTTGGGGTTTCTGGTACTAAATGGGTTAAAGAATAAATAACAACAAAGAATAAACAACAAAACTTTGGCAAACAGTAAGGCATGAACTCGCTAGTTTTTGTTTGTCTGTATTGGAGTTTAACGGTCCAGGCAAACTATTTAGGTCATTTTTGAGTCGGTTTACCTTACACATTTTTCCTGAGCAGGCTTATACGCGGTTAACCAGTACAGTGCACATTCTTTGGCCAGAAACTGACACTGCCCTTCTTAAATCAGCGGAAGGGAGAGAATGACCGTAGATAAGATTTCATGAAGAATACTGCCGACCCCGGCAGGTATTGAACGTACGTCCTCCTCATTACCAGTCAGACGCGCATCCGACTGAGCTACCGAGTCCTGCTGGACTCGCTAGTATCTGCTGTATTGGACAGTTCAAAGTTCTAAAGTCCATTGACACACACCTGTATATATATACAAATTGAACTTTTCACAAGGTCTGAAATAATTCCCTATCCACACCTTGAATTACAGAGAAAATAATCCTTATTTGGTATTTCTTATCTCTCTTGTAAACGTGATCTAAAAGAAGTTTATATTTATTGTATCACTGGGAAAGATTCCCACTATACACAATATATACAGTAAAATGCCCATATTAAGACCACCTTTGGGACTTTCAAAAGTGGTCTTACGACCACTTTTGAACGGTCCCAAAGCTGGTCCCTGACCAGAGGACACTGCGGGCAGAAAACACAAAGAAAGATTAAGTACAGCCTTAAAAATAAGCTTTTTAAAGCAAAATTAGTCTAATTTTAGGTGGTCTAAATAGCGGAATGTCACTGTATATAAATTGGCCGACACATGTCAAAACGTGAATGAATAGTAAGGCATTTCAGGTCATTTCTCGGCGCAGTTACAGAGGACCCGCGTTATAACGACAGTATTTGTTCCCTATCATTGTATCGTTAGAATTTACCGTTATAAAGAATCCCAGTTAGGAGTAATATAGGTAATAAAAGACCTTTTCCCATTATTACTCCAAGAAACGAATGCTATAGACATTTGTTAGAATCGCCTAGGTGAGGCGATTCTAACAAATATCTATAACATTCTTTTCTTGGAGTATTAGATTTCAAGACCATTTTATGACTATGGACTCGATTTGTGCATTTCCCACCCGAGGGAAGCCCACGCCGCTCCGAACCGTGGCTAAGCCTTTAATTAAATAGTAATTCCATTCAAATTGCCGTTACAACGAGTTTTGCAGTTATAACGAATGTCAATATAAAGAGGGTTGACTATACATTGATAACATACATGAGCATGCATGATTGAGCGTTTTGGAAACAGTGAATTCTTGATCAGACTTCACATTCTGCAGCGTCTGATCTGGGCCTTTTCTGTTTGTCAGTGTACATATTTTCTATCTTTTTTTCCCCTCAGAACTGGAATAACCTATAAACCTACATATTCTTTGGCCATATTCATACATTTCCGCACAGATCACTACATAAAACTCAGGCGTCTGTCAATAGCATTTTTTGCTATAGCCAGACGTCTGGCAATAGCATATTTATCGAGTATCTGCTATTGACAGACGTCTGGCAATAGCATTTTTACCGACTTTCTGCTATTGACAGACGTCTGGCAATAGCATTTTTACCGACTTTCTGCTATTGACAGACGTCTGGCAATAGACACTCCGTAAACCTAAATGTATCTGACAATAAATATGTCAAAGCATAGCCTCTCCATGAAGCAGTCTGGTCAGTCTTCACTCATCGCTTTTTGGAAAGTTCAGAGGCTAAAAAGGATTCATGCTAACAGTGTTTAAGTCTCCGATCAGAGTGCACGATTGCACAGTCTGATCGTAGTTTCTGCTTGCCGTACGTCTTATTTTAGGGGGTTTTCAATCCCTGTCCCCATTTGATTGGTTACCCGATATATGTCTAAGTCCAAAAATGGTCCATTAATGATTGATTGATTGATTGATTGACACGTCATCCCTTATGGGTCATGTTTGTGTCGTCTCCCAGAGAAAAGGAGAAAAGAGACAGAAGAGATAGCAGAGGAGATGAAAGTGAAGGACTGAGGACAAAGAGACATGTTAGAAAGCTAGTTTGGATCGATAGAGATTTTTCCATAACCTTCAACGTGAAATGAAAGAAAGCTCGGTAGATGTTCCTGTTCTATGATTTTTCGTTTCGTTAGCATAAATCGTTCAAAAGAAACAGTGTATTCCGGGTTAACATGAAGTTGACTTCCCTCCAAAAATACAGTATATCTATTTTTCTGTACGTTTTTACTTTTTAGAAAAAAATGTTAGACGGCTAGCTTGAATCCATGGCGACATTTTTTTCTGTAATCTGCAATGTGAAATGAAGGATAACTAGGTAGATGTACCAGCTCTACTGATATTTCGTTCGTTAATTTAAGTCGTTGTCATAGTTGTTTAACCCTTTTTGTACCAAATAGAATCTTCCTCCTTACATATAGCAGGAGTTCATTTCAAAATTTAGGGGTGTCAGGTTTTGTTTTCTTCACACTTTATTTGGAAAATGGCTGAACTTTAAGCAAACAGTGGAGGCCCTGATCAGACGCCGCGTTCTGCGGTGTCTGATCTGGGCCTGCACTGTTTGCCAAGGTACCCCTTTAGGGGTTTCTGGTACTGAATGGGTCAAATATGAAACTGGAGTAAACATTACCAATCTTTAACTGTGATGCACTTCCATATTTACCGGCCCCCGCCCATAGGGGCTTGAATAAATATATGGGCTGCATGATGCTTCCACGCAGAGCTGAATCCGGCCCGCACACTAGTACTGGTAAACCGCTTAGAGGATCTAAGCCTGTCCAGGAACCGCGGTGCGAGGCGGACCGTCCATGCTAATAAACCATATTGGTTTCATTGGGCGACAGGGCTTGAGATGTCATTTCATCTCAATGTCGGGTAAAAGTCCCGCAAAATTGGAAGCAACGTCTCCAAAGTGACATTGACAGTGTTGACGGGGACATTAAACCTCAAATCAAACAAACAAAAACTTCCATATTTACAGACACACAAATACAACATAAACGTTAACAGTTTTCAAATCTTATCTACACAAAGCGTAGACTTAAGCTTTTTGTAACAGCTAATGCTTGTTATAGACAAGTTGGGAAATCCTGAAATAATGTTCCCTACTAGCGGCCCAGAAGTCGTGTTAGTTTACGTTTGTTTCCACCTCAATACTATATAGGTAATTTTGGAGAATTTGCTTCCATTTTCGGGGAAATTTTACAACGGATACTGAGATTAAATTCACATCTCAAGCCCTACCGCCCAATGAAACCAGTAGGGGTTATCGGCCTGAGCAGGCTTATGTCCTATTACTCATGCGCGATCGGTTTCAGCTCTGCGTGTTTGTTTGTTTGATTTGAGGTTTAACGTCCCCGTCAACACTGTATAGGTCATTTTGGAGACGTTGCTTCCAATTTTGTGGGACATTTACCCGACATTGAGATGAAATGACATCTCAAGCCCTGCCGCCCATGGAAACCAATAGGGTTTATAAGCGGGGACGGGCCGACTCGCACTGCTTTGCCTGGACAGGCTTAGATCCTCTAAGCGGTTTACCAGTACACGTTTGCGGGTCGGTTTCAGTTCTGCGTGGAAGCATCATGCAGCCCATATAGTTCTTCAAGCTCCGATGGGCGGGGGCCTTCAGCTCTGCGTGGAAGCACCGTGCAGACCAATCTAGTTCTCTAATCCCCGATGAGCGGGGCTGAATCACATTATCTGGTTTCGGCCAACACATGCATGGATCCACCCAAGTATATCACAAAAGTGTACCTTTTCCTATACTAAGAAGATCAAAACCACTTAAATCTCTGACCAGCCGAACAATAATGGCATTTCAGAGGTTGACAACAAAAGTACATACTTATAGGTATTCTTCGTTCGAATTTGTATAAATAACAAGAGCTGTGCTAATAAAAGAATAAACTCTTAAACTTTCAGTGACACTGCTCTTCTGATAGCAAGTACAGGAGGTCTGGTGCATTATTATTCAATGCAATAGATAAAGTAAAGTGCTTGAGATATTTTACTTATCTAGCTAATCAATATTTAACCCTTTTTGTACCAAATGGAATCTTCTTCCTCATATATAGCTGGAGTCCATTTCAAAATTTAGGAGTGTCAGGTTGTGTTTTCCTCAAAATTTGTTTGCCAAATGGCTTAACTTTTCGTAAACAGTGTAGGCCCTGATCAGACGCCGCGTTCTGCGGCGTCTGATCTGGGCCTGCACTGCTTGCCAGGGTACCCGTTTTGGGGTTTCGGGTACTAAATGGGTTAAGGAAGCACAAAAGTAGGACTGACATCGACACGACGTGCTATTAACACGAGGACATCGACACGACGTGCTATTAGCACGTCGTGTCGATGTTGGACCTACGTTGGTTCAATATTTTTTGCTGTCTGGGGTTCCAGGGGAGATTACTCATAGAAAAACACATTTGTCTCCCTTTCCAACTAAGGGTTACACTTACAGAAGAGTTTACTATTTATTCTGTCCCCTTTTGAGGGTTGAAGTTGACAGAAAAGCAGACAAGACGTCATGACGTTTGTTTGAATCGAGGTTTTATATACGTCCCCGTGAACACTATTTATGTCATTTTATAGACGTTGCTTCCAATATTGTGGGGGTTTTACCCGACAATGAAATGAAATAACATCTCAAGCCCTACCCAACAAGCAAACCAATGAGGTTGGTCCGACGCACCTCTTTGCCCGGTCATGCTTAGACCTTCAAAGTGGTTTACCAATACTCGTGTGCAGTCGGGAAAGCACCATGCAGCCCAATCTATTTCCCCAAGCCCCAGTGGGCAGGGGCCCTAGTCATGAAGGTCTGAAAAGCATCCTTTATAACTGCTATCATGTGACATACGTGCAGTTCCACAAAAGAAAGAATTGATTAATTGATTGTTTGGGGTTTAACGACACGTCGACCCTTGTGTGTCATTTTTGTCGTCTCCCAGAGAAAGGGATAAAAAGACACAGAAAAGATAGTAGATGAGATGAAATCGAGTGACAAAGAAAGAGGAAAATGAAATGAATGGAAGAGTAGAAATGAAAGAAATAACGTTCCCTTATACCCTTACCTGTTGCAAGGACAACAGGCCTTGTCCAACGGTAAGCCAGTATCAGTTGAACGCCCCAGTGACGCAAGAAACACGTCACCTTTGCCTCACCCAACTACCCCCCCCCCCCCCCCCCCCCGCCGCAAAGAAAGAAAGAAAGAAAAAGGTTAGATACATCCCAGAATATAGCGATTCTTACAAATACCCACATCATATGAGTTAATGGATAAATAAAATATTCTAGAGGATAGCGAATCTAATAAGTACCCACATCATATGAGTTAATGAATAAAAAATATCCAAGAAGATAGCGATTCTTTCAAGTACCCATCCAAGTACCCGCATCATATGAGCTAATGGACCAATAAAATATCACAGAAGATAGCGATTCTTACAAGTACCCATATCATATGTTTTTGTTTGTTTGATTTGAAGATTAACGTCCCAGACAACACTGTAAAGGTCATTTTGGAGACGTTGGGACTTTTACCCGACATTGAGATGAAATGACATCTCAAACCCTGCCGCCCAATGAAACCAATAGTTTTTATAAGCATGGACAGGCTTAGATCATCTAAGCGGTTTACCAGTACTCCAGTGCGGTCGGATTCACTCGCACTGGTTTGCCTGGGCAGGTTTAGATCCTCTAAGCGGTTTACCAGTACTTGTGTTCGGGTCGATTTCAGCTCTGCGTGGAAGCATCATGCAGCCCATCAATTTCTTCAAGCCCCGCCCACATCATATGAGTTAAGAGATAAAAAATCTCAGAAGATAGTGATTCTTACAAGTACCAACATCATATGAGTTAATGGATAAATAGAATATCTAAGAAGATAGCGAATCTGACAAGTACCCACATCATGAGTTAATAGGTAAATAAAATATCTTAGAAGATAGCAATAAAGGATAAATAATAAAATATCCCAAATTGACTTCTTCCTCATTCTTATCTAGTGGTCGGCCCCCGCCAATCGGGGCTTGAAGAAATAGAGGGGCTGCACGATGCTTCCACGCAGAGCTGAATCCGACCACACAGGAGTACTGGTAAACCGCTTACAGGATGTAAGCCTGCCCATGCAAAGCGGTGCGAGTCAGACCGTCCATGCTTATAAACCCTATTGGTTTCATTGGGCGACAGGGCATGAGAAGTCATTGCATCTCAATGTCGGGTAAAAGTCCAACAAAAGTGGAAGCAACGTCTCCAAAATGACCTATATAGTGGTGACTGGGACGTTAAACCACAAATCAAACAAACAAAAACTTATCTAGAGGTATGGACTGATAAAAAAATAAATGTTACATCAAATAAAGCTCTCAACTATATCATATTCTGACAGTCCATCACATAAGAATATATATTATTTTCTAAAACTTTAAATTAACAAAACTAAACACCATGTCATGTAATCCACGTATACTACCATACTGGCCTACATGTAGCTATATTATTGCCCCACTGAAAAGAATACCAACGCATATGAATGTACCAATAATTTGTCATTAAACTGTTTATTCAAGTATTTACTGTAGATTTATAAACAGGGTTCGCGAGGTTCTTTCACTGATTACGGAGCCTATTATTTGTGGTTTACAAAATCCATGCCAAAATTGCTACCATATACTTAAAATGATTGCTTTCACCATGAACGAGCAGTCTGCACTTATATATGATTAAAATATTAATTTAGCCGCGCCACGACGGAATTATCTTCGGTATCAGAAGCTTCTGTGGTGTAGTGAGTGGTTCGCCTGTTTAAACGGGGGTCATCCACACTGTCTGGTGGGTCCCGAAGCCCCGAGAAACCGAAGTACAGTTTCTGTATGACCTAAGTTGTTGTGTTTTAGTTAAAACTAAAACCAAATCTACACGCCTTCGGTGTCCTCCGGTCAGCCAAATTAAAAGTCAGCTATTGCAGTATATAATATTTTAGGACAAATAAAAGCTTCCACTCTGGGCATTCTTGTAAGCCTCATTACGAAAACACACCTGTTCAAATACATGCATATTGAAAATTTATCAAAACATGAAAAAAACTAGAATTTGTTTTTCTACAAAAACACAGATGTTTCCCCCCCCCCTTTTTTTGATCTCTAAGTACTACCCTGACATTGGAGGTTTTGACCTGGGTCTTGTGTGCAAAACATCATCTAATGAAGATGAACATTTCTGCAAAGTAACTTTAAAAAGTTCATAGAGAAATAAGAAAGTTATTGACCGTACACAATAAAGCCCTTTTTTACCTTGACCTCTAAGTATGGCCTTGACCTTTGAGGTACAACGCATCGTCTCATGATGGTTAACATTTCTCCCAAGTAATTTCATAATCCATCAAAGAATAAGAAAGTTATTGACTGTACACAAAAAAATGCCCCTTTTTTGACCTTTGACCTCTAGGTATGACCTTGACATTGGAGGTATGGACCTTGGTCTTGCATAAGATTCATTGTCTTATGAAGGTGAACATTTCTGCAAGGTTACTTTAAAAGGTCCATCCAGAAATAAAAAAGATATTGACTGGACACAAAAAAGACTTTTTTTTTACCTTTGACCTCTTAGTATGATCTTGACCTTGGAGGTACCTACCTGGGTCTAGCGCGCAACACATCGGTTTATGATGGTTAACATTTCTGCCAAGTAATTTTACAATCTATCCAGGAATAAGAAAGTTATTGACTGAGCACCAAAAAAGGCCCCTTTTTACCTTTGACCTCTTAGTATGACCTTGCCCTTCGAGGTACCAACATGGGTCATGCAAGAGACACATCGACTCATTGTGGTTAACATTTTTGCCAAGTAATTTCAAAAACCATCTACAAATGAGAAAGTTATTGACAAAACACAAAAAAGGCCCTTTATGAACTTTGACCTCTAAGTATGACTTGACCTTTGAGGTACCAACCTGGGTCATGCACGCAACACATGGTGGTCGTCTCATGGTGGTTAACATTTCTGCCAAGTAATTTCAAAATCCACCTATAAATAATGTTATTGACCGAACACAAAAAGGCCCCTTTTTACCTTTAACCTCTATGTATGACCTTGACCTTTGAGGTACCAAACTGGGTCATGCGCGCAACACATCGTCTCATGTTGATTAACATTTCTGCAGAGCAATTTCAAAATCCATCTAAGAATAAGAAAGTTATTGACCAAACACGAAAAAAGCTCCTTTTTTATCTTTGACTTCTATGTATGACCTTGGCCTGTGAGGTACCAACCTGAATCATGCGTCCAACACTTCGCATTACGAGAACACGCCTATATAATTTTGACCCCCTCATACCCCTCTTTTATATAGTAAAACTGGGATTTAAAGGGGTATACATTATTTTTCTTATTTCTGCTCAAAACACAGATTGTGGGGACTCGATAGAACCGCCTCGTCGAGGCGGTTCTATCGAGTCCCCACAATCTGTGTTTTGAGCAGAAATAAGAAAAATTTCACAATTTTTCATCTTAAAATTTCTAATTTTTGGCCAAAAAGTTGACAATGTATTTGTATAGGCGTGTTTTCGTAATGATCTCATGAAAGTTAATTTTTCTGCGAAGTAATTTCAAATTCTATCTAAAAATAAGGAAGTTATTGACAAAACACGAAAAAAGGCCCCACTTTTACCTTTAACCTCTAAGTAAGACATTGACCTTTGAGGTTTCAACCTGGATAATGCACGCAACACTCATGGTGGTTAACATTTCTGCCAAGTAATTTTAAAATCCATCTATAAATAAGAAAGTTATTGACCGAACACAAAAAGGCCCCCTTTTTACCTTTAACCTCTATGTGTGACATTGACCTTTAAGGTACCAAACTGGGTCATGCGCACAACACATCGTCTCATGGTGATTAACAATTCCGCGAAGCAATTTCAAAATCCATCTAAAAATAATAAAAGTTATTGACCAAACACGAAAAAAGCCCCTTTTTATCTTTGACTCTATGTATGACCTTGACCTTTGAGGTACCAACCTGAATCATGCGTGCAACACATCGTCTCATGATAGTTAACATTTCTGCAAAGTAATTTCAAATTCTATATAAAAATAAGGAAGTTATTGACAAAACACGAAAAAGGCCCCTTTTTTACCTTTACCCTCTAAGTATGACCTTGACCTTTGAGGTACCAACCTGGGTCATGCAAGTAACACATCGTGTCATGGTGGTTAACATTTCTGCCATTTTATTTCAAAATCCATTTAAAAGTAAGAAAGTTATTGACGGGACAAGATTTGCCCAGACATACATACCGACAAACTTCCAAGTGAGATAACTCAAAAAGTATAAAAGCGAGAATTATTCAGTTAAATAAAACAATTTTTTTCTGATACCGAGGCCCCGTTTTTGGATTTACATCTATCTACTGTAGATGGGTTTGTTTCGTGCAAAATTTATGATAAACACGATGATTTTGATTTGAGATTGAAAATTTTCCTTTTTTGGATGGTGATGTTCCTCGTGCGCCATCCTATGGCGTTTTTATTTCGCAATTAATTCGATTTGCCAGAGTGTGTAGTCATGTAACTGACTTCAACACTCGTAATAAATTGTTAACGGCTAAACTTCTTAATCATGGTTATCAGTACCATAAACTACGCAAAGCCTTTTCAAAATTTTATAGACGTCATTCTGATTTAATTTCAAAATTCAATATTGGACTTAAATCTCTTCTGCAACAAGGTCTATCGGAACCCGAATTTTATGGTGACTTGGTATATACATTCAGAACAATATATAACCGCAATGACTTCAGCACCCAATTTCGTAAAATCATTCTTTGATATAAAAAGATTGGGTACAACATATATGTTACATATATACGACAGACTGCATGCATGGTAGTTAACCCAATCACGGTTGACAACTTTGCTTCCCTCTTTAATTGCACGCCGGTGGGGCAGGTCGCAGAGTCTATGACCGTTCCAACGTAAAGGCTTATTGAGAATTAGAGAGATCTAATTCAAGGTAATGTTGGTTGGTGCCTGATGCTCTGTCTCCGGTCTGGCCAATCGGGGTCTAACTGTTGGTTTTCTTTTGCTCCAGGGTTTCAGTGGTTTCTTTCTGTCGAGTCCTCACCGTTGTTTCATCTCTGTGGTTGTTTGATTATTTGTGTTCACGGAGATGTTGCACTGATGAGTTAGGGGGCCTTCATGCGGACTGAACAAATTATTTGTCTAAATCGCGACGGAAGTAAGGTCGAGGACTGTGGCCACGTAAAATCGATTTAAGCCCCCCAGTGGAATTCGTTTCCGCTGACCGTTCCAAGGCGGTTCTTCTGTCGCGGTTTACTTTTGTTATGATTTGTCTTTGGGTGTTTGTGTCGCTTTTGTTATTTTATTTTGGATAGCCTATTGGCCATTTTGTGGGAAAGTAACTGTCCTTTTGGCTTTCCGCTGTTGGTGTTTCCATTACGGTCTGTTGTTTCATGTTTGTGTGTCTTTCCTTTGGTGTCTCTGATGGGAGCTGTGGATGAATTGTATCGATTCCTGATCATTGCCTCCACTTCTATTTATAGTTCTTGCGCTCTGCACGTCGTCTAATATTGATTTATATTTATATGAAGTTTCGTGAAGATAGCTTGAACGGTTTTCATGTTATAGAGCGGACACGATTTTGTGACAGACGAACAGACGGACAGACAGACGGCCGGGGGAAAAACAATACGTCTCCCCGAAAGACATTAAAATCAGAGACATCAGAAGAGATGGCAAATCCCCCGACCAAAAGTCAATATGGTCTTCAGAATATTGTATTCCAATAGAAGGTGCAGCAGAATTAAAATACACTAGTACATGTAATATATTGCTGCAACATCTGCAGGATTTTGTATTCGTAATTTTTAATGAGACTATCTTCACTTAATGACACTAAGGATCACTTCTAAACACGATGGAGATCCAAGCTATCCAATGCACAAAATACTAAAATACTGAGTTGTGATTCTTGCACATGAAATGCATTTTATAACCTTGCATGCAATTGTGGTAAGTACCAGAAATATATCTCAAATGGCCATCACAAGATTATATTGTCAGAGAGATAACTCAATAACCAGGACACTCAGAATTGTGGTTCTTGCGCATTACACGCCTGCTTAACCTCACGTACATCTGTACCAAGTACCATCAATATGTCTCAAAGGGTATTGGAGATATGGTGATCACAAGGGGGTCATACTGTTATATTGGAAAGCGAGATAATTCAAATATATTGTCAGGGGAGATAACTAAAACAAACAGGACACACAGAGGTGTAATTCTTGCGCATGACATGCCTGCTTCACCGCATTTACACCTGTACCATGAATCATCACTATATCTCAAAGGGTATTGGAGATACGGTGATCACAAGGTGGTCATGCAGTTAAATTGGAAGGGGGATAACTCAAATACCATACAACCCATAGTTATGGTTATTAGGCATGACATGCCATCTTAACCTTGTATAAAATTGTGGCAAGTACCATCAATATCTCAACGGGTATTGGAGTTATGGCCATCACAAGATTATATTGTCAGGGGAGATAACTAAAACACCAGGGCATCAAGAGTCGTGGTTGTTGCGCAAGACACGCCCGCTTACCCTCATGTACTTCTGTACCAAGAATCAAAATATATCTGAAAGAGTATTGAAGATATTGCCATCACAAGGTAGTGATTCTGTTTTATTGGAAAGGGAGATAACTAAAAAATCATAGCAACCAGAGTTGTGGTTCTTGCGCATGGCACGCCGTCTCAGACTTGTGAACAATTGTGCCAGGTATAATCAATATATCTCGAATGGTATTGGAGATATTTGGCCATCACAAGGTAATCATTCTATTTTATTGGAAGGAGAGATAGCTAAAACAATAACAACAACAAAAAAAAAAACATTGCACACAGAGTTATGTTCTTGCGCACGACATGCTGATTCAGCCTTGTGAACAAGTGTGGCATGTGCCATCAATATGTCTCGAAGGGTATTGGAGTTATGGCCATCACAAGGTAGTCATTCTATTTTATTGGAAGGGGAGATAACTAAAACAGTATGCCACCCATAGTTGTGGTTCTTGCGCATGGCACGCAGTCTCAGCCTTGTGAACAATTAGTGTGCCAAGTACCATCAATGAATCTCAAAGGACGGCAAGAATTCTTTATTGAGCCAGCGCTCGACAAAACTCACAAAACAGCAATAATTCAGACCAGCCTGCCCCTCCAACGCGTTTGATTTTTTTTGTTAAGCTCATCTGGGGTGAGAATATGTGGATGCGCAGGCTGACCTATCTCATGCTTTACTGGTTTATTGTAGAATTTGTCGTACGTTGGCTCACATATTTATTTTTCGGGATGTTGAAGCCCGCAGTACTTTTGTGCGCACCACGATTGTTAATTGATTTTGCATATATGACAACGACATCTTTCTCTAGTGCAAACCTGGTCCCTTTGTACAAACAAATGCTGTACTGTTTATTTGATGTCAACCCTTAAATTATCTTAACTGATGTGTATATGCATGCACTGATTTGTTGGTTCTGATAAAGTTTGTACACGGTCGCTCTTCGACTTTTTGCAACATTTTCGATTTCAACTGGGGTGTGTCCAGACATATCGAACTCTAAATTCAACATTTTTAAATATATTGGTTGAAATTCTCTCTCTCTCTCTCTCTCTCTCTCTCTCTCTCTCTCTCTCTCTCTCTCTCTCTCTCTCTCTCTCTCTCTCTCTCTCTCTCTCAGAGACGGCGTGTCATGCGCAAGAACCACAGCTATGGGTGTCATGGTTTTTAGTTATCTCCCCTTCCAATGAAATAGAGTGACCATCTTGTGATGGCCATAACTCCAATACCCTTTGAGATATACGGATGGCACCTGGCACAATTGGTAACAAGGCTGAGGCGATATGTCCTGCGCAAGTACCACAGCTCTGGGTGCCATGATTTTTGAGTCATCTTTGCCTTCCAATAACTTAGATTCACTACCTTGTGATGTCCATATCTCCAATACTCTTTGAGATATATTGATGGTACTCGGTACAGTTGTATATAAGGTTAAACAAGCGTGCCATGTACAAGAAGCACGACTTTGGGTGCCCTGATTTTTTAGTAATCACCCCTGACAATATTAACTTGTAATGGCCATAACTCCAATACCCTTTGAGATATATTAATGATACTTGGCACAGTTGTCTACAAGGTTAAGACAGTGTGTCATGCTATAGAACCACAGCTCTCGGTGCTTTGGTATTTCAGTTATCTCCCCTTTCAATACAACAATATGACTATCTTGTGGTCACCATATCTCCAATACCCTTTAAGACATATTGATAAGACATAGTCATGCCAATGTATTACATCTCTGGGTGCCCTGGTTTTTTGGTTATCTCCCCTGTCAATATAACTTTGTGATGGCCATAACTCCAATACCC
This sequence comes from Lucinisca nassula, assembly GCA_963580285.1. Lineage (NCBI taxonomy): Eukaryota > Metazoa > Mollusca > Bivalvia > Lucinida > Lucinidae > Lucinisca > Lucinisca nassula. The sequence continues at coordinate 117,431,824 of OY757019.1, forward strand.
TTTGAGATATATTGACGGAACTTGGCATAAATACATACAAGGTATAGAAGACATGTCATGCGCAAGAACCACAACTCTTGGTGCTGTAGTATTTGAGATATCTTCCCTTCAAATATAACAGTATGACAAAATTGTGATCACCATATCTCCAATACCCTTTGAGACACTTTGATGTTACTTGGTATAATTGTACATGAGGCTAGGCAGGTGTGTCATTTACAAGAAACACAACTCTGGGTGCCCTGGTTTTTCAGTTATCGCCTCTGACAATATAATCTTGTGATGGCCATAACGCCATTACTTTTGAGATATATTGCTGGTACTTGCCACAGTTGTATACAAGGTAGAAAAGACATTTCATGTGCAAGAACCACAACCAGTACTTGGATCTTCATCATGTTGAGAAGCGATCCTTAGTATCATTAGGTGAAGATAGTCTCAATAAACATTACATATACAAAATCCTGCAGATGTTGCAGTAATATACTGTGGGATAACTAGTGTATTTTAATTCTGATACACTTTCTATTTGTGAACAATCTTCTGAAGGGCTTTAGAAGTCATTTCATCTCAATGTCAGGTAAAAGTCCCACAAAATTGGAAGCAGCGTCTCCAAAATGACCTTTACAGTGTGGACGGGGACGTTAAACCTCAAATCAAACAAACAAAACAGTGACAGTAATTGCTTTTAACGGGTTTGTATGTTTGATTTGAGGTTTAACGTCCCCGTCAACACTGTAAAGGTCATTTTGGAGACGTTGCTTCCAATTGTGTGGGACTTTTACCCGACGTTGAGATGAAATGGCTTCTCAAGCCCTGTCGGCCAATGAAACCAATAGGGTTTATAAGCATGGAAGGTCCAACTCGCACCGCTTTGACTGGGCAGGCTTAGATCCTCTAAGCGGTTTACCAGTACTCGTGTGCGGGTCAGATTTAGCTCTGCGTGGAAGCATCGTGCAGCCCATATATTTCTTCAAGCCCGGAGCGGGGGCCGGCTTTTAACGAATACCAACGATCTATGCTTTTGAGCAACAGTAAGACAAACAATGGACATGTATATCCCGTAACCTTACTTTTCTCTACATACACTGTAAAAAAATAATGGAAACATTACACCAAAACTGGTGGCAGCTGAGCTGCCACCAGTTTTGGTGTAAGTTATCTCCATTGTATGCTTGGTAACTTTTCACCGAATAGCCGGCTATTGATCCAGATAAATGGTGTAATTACGCACACGAAAATCGACAGAAAGTTTACACCATAGTGCAACTGATCAACATTTCAGGTGTATATCTGCCATCATATTTTGAAGGAAACGTTTCCGGGTGTAATGTTTCCTTCATTCAGTCGGTGTAACATTACACCAATAATTTAGACTGGCTACACCACAGCGTACATTTGTGTAGTGTAATTATTTATTTATTTCTGTTTTTCATTGGTATAGAACTTATCATACTCTAATTCCCCTTTCTTAGGGTACCTTTGATACACTTCTTATAGAGTATCAGTTACCATTTTCAATGGTAATGTTAGAGCTTTCGTAAAATGCTCGTGTAAAAATCTGCTTTTTCCATTAGATTTTGGAGAAATTCTTTATTAAACAGAAATTGTGTTTATACTAAAATGGAGTTTACCTTATTTTACTCTTATTTAGCAGGATTTTCATTACGCATGAAACAATCCCCTAATCAATATTAATAATTATAAATTGTGTATGATATTTATGTCGTTTTGAGCTATATGACACGAAAGCGGAACAAAACAACATAATGGCGTACATATAACGCATCTTATACGGCTAGTTACACCATTCGACAAGAAACGTTAACTAATGTTACGATGAAACAAAGCACCAGTATTGGTGCAGCAAAGCACCGAATAGCTGGAGAGATAACGCTTTCAGAGTGTCATTACTTTTTTACACTGAACATAACAAAATATTATCCATCATTTGAAGAAATATTACACCGATACTTAGTTACACTGAAAAAGTGTATTGTCCACAGTTACACCGCCCTTCAAAAAATGTTACCCTGTAGTATGACTAAAATTACCCTATTTAGTAGCAAACCTTACACCATAAATAGCGTAATTATTTCAAACACCAATTGATACGAAACGTAACACTTGTTTTACAGAATCGATACACCAAACACCAAATTTGCAGCGCTAGACCAAATTTTGAGTAAACTTAAGTTATCAGTGTATTGTTACTCAAAGTTACATTTTACATCCAAAATGGTGTATGGTTCGAATGCACACGAGTTTTAGTGTAAACTTTACTCTGTCTTTAGGTGTAACTTACACTATTTTTTACAGTGTAAAGTGAGGGCTTTCCAGGATGTTCATTGTATGGACTTGTTTCCGTGAAGCATCCTGGGGCCAGTTTTTCAAAACTAACGACGTTGTTAGCTAACGTATCGTTAAAACTTTGATCATTCAATATGGTGAAAATACTATTATTTTTGCTGAAAAAATGTGAGCAGCTTTTGCAAATGCAAAAGCTGCTCACATTTTTTCAGCACAAATACCAAAATTTAGATATTGAACTGGCTAGAACAGTTAACAATATGACGACTAATGAACTCGTTAAGCTAATGAGGCTTTGAACAGTTGGACCCTGATGTTCAGTGTGACTTGTTTGTTTGTTTGATTTAAGGTTTAACGTCCCCGTCAACACTGTAAAGGTCATTTTTGGGACTTTGCTTCCAATTTTGTGGGATTTTTAACCGACATTGAGATGAAATGACATCTCAAGTCCTGCCGCCCAATGAAATCAATAGGGTTTATAAGCATAGACGGTCCGATTCGCGTCGCTTTGCCTGGACAGGCTTAGATCCTCTAAGCGGTATACCTGTACTCGTGTGCTGGTCAGTTTCAGCTCTGCGTGGAAGCATCATGCAGCCCATCTATTTATTCAAGCCCCGATGGGCGGGGGTCGTCAGTGTGACTAAAACTGGTTTTCTTGACATGTATTGCTAAATCTGTGTATGGGGGAGGGGGGGGGGGGTTGTTTGTTTGATTTGAGGTTTAACGTGCCCGTCAACACTGTAAAGGTCATTTTGGAGACGTTGCTTCCAATTTGGTGGGACTTTTACCCGACATTGAGATGAAATGACATCTCAAGCCCTGTCGCCCAATGAAACCAATAGGGTCTATTAGCATGGACGGTCCGCCTCGCACCGCGGTTCCTGGACAGGCTTAAATCCTCTAAGCGGTTTACCAGTACCAGTGTGCGTGAAAATAAAGGTAGTATGTTACAACGCATAATGTAGTAATGTAGTAATTTCTTCATTTTGATTTTTTACTACATTATGCGTTGGCATAGTCGACGCGAAATGAAGTAAAAAATTATTTCATTTCGCGTTGATATGCACCATATCGACGCATAATGAAGTAATGATGGTAGAACATAGCTGTCTTCGAAAAGACTTAGGAAGCAATACAGTTAAATTCCTACAATTTAGACCACATTTGAGACGGTTCAAAAGTGGTCTTTAAGACCACAGTTGAACAGTCCAAAAGACGGTCTTCCACAAAAGCACACTGAAGGTCAAAATCACAAAGAAAATGTAGCTTTAACCTTCCAAATATGCTTTAAAAACAAAATTTGTATTAATTTTAGGTGGTCTTAATAGTGGAATTTCATTGTATTTGATTAAGCCAGTAGAATTAAAATCGTACGCCTTGCGCTATTTTGGTCTCATGCCTGATGTCTTTCCCTCATTTGTGTTTTAACCTCAAATCAAACAAATCAAACAAAAGACAGACAGGCAGACAGACAGACAGACAGACAGACAGATAGACAGAATGGACAAAAACTATATACCCCCTTGCATACTTCGTATGCCGGGGGTATAAATAGATGGGCTGCACGATGCTTCCACGCAGAGCTGATACCGCCCGTACATGAGTCCTCGTAATCTGCTTAGAAGGTCTAAGCCTGTCCAGGAAAACTGCTGCGAGTCGGCCCATCCATGCATATAAACCCTATTGCTTTTAATTGGACGGCAGCGATTGAGATGTCATTTCATCTCAATATCGGGTAAAAGTCCCATAAAATTTGAAGCAATGTCTCCAAAATGACCTAAATAGTCTTGACGGGAACGTTAAACCTCAAATCAAACAAACAAACTGTTGACGCATAATGAAGTAAAATTAAGTATGCCACCCATCGCCGCAAAATGAAATAATTCTTTCATTTTGCTCAAACCTCTTAGTATCGACGCATAATGAAGTAAAAACGACATTTTATTTCATTTCGCGTCGACTATGCCAACGCATAATGTAGTAAAAATTTCAAAATGAAGAAATTACTACATTACTACATTATGCGTTGTAACAGTAGTATTAAAACTGATCAAAGCCCATTTGTACTAGTATCAGGTACTAAAACTCTGCCAATCATTTCCAATTATTTAAAATATTGTTTAAACAGCATTATTTACATCGAAATATAGAATGTATACGTCACATTTTTTGAATAGAATAGACATAGGTATAGGATATCTTCCCATAAAAACTCACAAAAAGGTCGCAAACCTATCGCATGACAATGTTTTATATCAGTGCTCGAAGGCGACTGAGCCGGAGAAAGAATCCAGCTATTATGGGCGTTTATTGTGTCTTCATGACCTGTCTAGTGATCAAAGAATTCAAATAAAACGAGAGGTTTTAACACATCAGTGTAAGAAAACTAAACTTTTTCGGTAATTTACTGCTTATTATTTTTTAAGGTAGAATGCAATACGACCCTTCCTAGGATTAAAGTAAGCAAGTGAATCACAGGTTTTAATTGGGGATGGACCATCCATCAGAATTGCACGACCCGCAGAAAAAGCGACCGACTGAAGTCGGTTGATTTTCTAAGAGTGCCCTAAAATCACCGTGTCATTCTGTCATTCTGTCAGTCTGTCCGTCCGTAACCCGTTTGTGAAAATTGGTGATAGTGACTTAACCGCTTGGAATATTTAAACAATTTTTGGCATACTGATAGATATCAATGAGATCTAACCAATGAACTTGCGAAATATTACATTCCATTTAGTATAGCCTCGCCAAGGCGAAAAATGTGAAAATTTTCGAACTGCTTCTCCTCGGAAACCGTTGGGCCGATTGAAGTCAAATTTCATATCGAGCCTCTATGGGATGGGGGAACCAAAATTTGCTCATGGGGTCCAGGTCACATGACCAAAATGGCCGCCAAGCCATATATGGTCTGTCTGTCCGTCCGTAACCCGTTTGTGAAAATTGGTGATAGTGACTTAACCGGTTGGAATATTTAAACAATTTTTGGCATACAGATAGATATCAATGAGATCTAACCAATGAACTTGCGAAATATTACATTCCATTTAGTATAGCCTCGCCGAGGCGAAAAATGTGAATTTTTTTTTAACTGCTTCTCCTCGGAAACCATTGGGCCGATTGAAGTCAAATTTCATATCGAGCCTCTATGGGATGGGGGAAACCAAAATTTGCTCATAGGGTCCAGGTCACATGACCAAATGGCCGCCAAGCCATATATGGTATGTCTGTCTGTCCGTCCGTAACCCGTTTGTGAAAATTGGTGATAGTACTTAACCGCTTAGAATATTTAAACAATTTTTGGCATACTGATAGATATCAATGAGATCTAACCAATGAACTTGCGAACTATTACATTCCATTTAGTATAGCCTCGCCGAGGCGAAAAATGTGAAAATTTTCGAACTGCTTCTCCTCGGAAACCGTTGATCCGATTGAAGTCAAGTTTCATATGGAGCCTCTATGGGATGGGGGAAACCAAAATTTGCTCATGGGGTCCAGGTCACATGACCAAAATGGCCGCCAAGCCATATATGATCTGTCTGTCTGTCCGTCCGTAACCCGTTTGTAGTGACTTAACCGGTTGGAATATTTAAACAATTTTTGGTATACTGATAGATATCAATGAGATCTAACCAATGAACTTGCGAAATATTACATTCCATTTAGTATAGCCTCGCCGAGGCGAAAATGTGAAAATTTTCGAACTGCTTCTCCTCGGAAACCGTTGGGCCGATTGAAGTCAAATTTCATATGGAGCCTCTATGGGATGGGGGAAACCAAAATTAGCTCATGGGGTCCAGGTCACATGACCAAAATGGCCGCCAAGCCATATATGGTAAAAACCCTTCAAAAATAGTCTTCTCCAGAACCACTGGGCAGATTTCGACGAAACTTGATAGATAGCATCTGGGACGTAGGCCCATCATAAATTGCTACATTGGTGACCCTGGGTTGACCTTGACCTTCTTTGTGCCTAGGTCAAACTTTGACACATATGCTTTTGTATTGGAAAAGTGAGAATGCATTTTATTCTGCAAACGATTCAGAATACAGTACTAAAGTGTAAGATATATTTTTGCTCCCTACTATAAGGCGCATTTATTGGGGGAACCGTTTTAGGTCCAGGTCACATGACCAAAATGGCCACCATACCCATATACGGTAACACTCATAAAGCTAAAAGCATCCGGCGGGTCATGCACTTCAGCTGAAGCACTGGTTTTGGTACAATTTTCGGCACATTGCATATACATGTATATACAATCATACTCATGCTGTTTGCGAGACTTGGCTTTTATCCCATTTTGTACCAGAAACCCCAAAACGGTAGTACTATACTGGCAAACAGGGCTTGCCCAGATCAGACGCCGCAGAACGCGGCGTCTGATCAAGGCCTCCACTGTTTGCTAAAGGCTCAGTCATTTTCCAAATAAATTTTGATGAAAACACAACCTGACACCCCTAAATTTTGTAATGGACTCCTGCTATTAAAATTTCCAACCATTACCAAAACAAGGTGTGTCTGGTTCATTGTAACGTCTACCAAATTCTTCTACTTACACAATTTAAGTACATGTATATCCAGGCAACTTGGGCGCCGCAAATTGCCGCTCTCAGTGCCGATTGATCTTGGTCTGTGCTGTCTTTTTGAGAGACTATGGCTCAAACGAACTTGTTAAAGGATTATCAAAGGCGCGAATGTTTTGGCGTATCCACGCAGTCAAGGAAACTGACGAAGCGCCCTGACGGGTCACCAAAACCCTTTCAAATTAACGACACTAGGACTCGAACCCGGGCTGCAGCGGTAACAAGCAACGGGCCAAGACTATTCCGCCTGGTCCGCATTTAAATAAACTGACACGTTTTATGTACTTTGACTAAACCAATATAATGACCACCTTTGGGACTGTTCAAAAGTAGTCTTTTAGATCACTTTTGAACAGCCCCAAAGGTGGTCTCTGACCAGAGGACACTGTGGCCAGGTAACATGAAGAAAGATTAAGTACACCCTTCAAAATATGCTTTTAAAAGCAGAATTAGTCTTAATGTCACTGTATTTGTTTTCATAAAGAACTTATTCCACCTGGAGACGTTACATGCCGGCCTCGGTAGTACAGTCGGATGCACGTCTGACTGGTGATCAGGAGGACGCCGGTTCGATACCTGCCGGGGTCGGCAACATTCTTTCGTAGAGATTGATCATGAAATCCCTGATTCAAGAAGGACAGTTGTTAGTTTCTGGCGAAAGAATGTGCACTGTACTGGTTAATCGCTTACGTATAAGCCTGCCCAGGAAAAAATGTTGATAGGTAAACTGACCGGCTCAAAAATGACCTAAAATAGTGTTGACTGGGCCCTAAACATTACGAAAACACGCTTATACAAATACATTGAAAACTTTACCGCCGAAAAAAGGAAAATTTTAAGCTGAAAAAATTGTGATATTTTTCTTATTTCTGCTCAAAATATAGATTGTAGGTACTCGTTAGAACCGCATCCATGAGGCGGTTCTAACGAGTACCCACAATCTATATTTTAGAGCAGAAATAAAAAAAAGGTTTACCCCTGTAAACCCCAGTTTTACTATATAAAAGTGGGGTTCAAGGGGGACAAAATTATATAGGCGTGTTTTCGTGATGAACTCCATAACAAACAAACAAAAAAGAGACGTTACAAGTGCTTTATAGAATCGAAAAATCTAGTATGTTCCATCTCTTATTCTGAATCAAAGTACTGACAGCACTGGTGGGTCGATTGTGTCGGAGTGTTGGCTGGAAACATCGTCCTGAACCTTGCCTTATATATCCTTAAATTCATGTATACATACTTTAAGAAAACTGTAGATCCAGTTCAGACATTCACAACGCGTTCTTTGGCGTCTGATCTTGTTCTGCACTGTATGTTAATGTCTGATTCTGGTACCCTTGGCAGATACGTTTTTACAAATTCAGTAATGAAATCACTATCCGGTCCTTTATATTCATTGCGCTCCGTTTAATTTGCGCGCGGGTAAATTTCATTGGTCAGTGGGAGTCACGTGGACATCAGCAGTATAAGCGATTTTGTTTATATTACTTTGGGTCATTGAAAAACAAGGGTACCTTGAACAAGGGTTTAATCAGTTGCACACGGATGGCCTTCTACTTTCTGAGCTTACAAACATTGTCTGATGTGCAAAGGAATTTGATATGGTGTCGATACATGTAGTTCTCATTTAAAATTAAATAGGTTAACCAATTACATGTGTCTCAGGAGACTCTTTGTTTTTTTTAAAAAAAAAAGAAAAAAAAAAGATCGAGTATAAAAATTATCAAGTAACTTGCGTTCGGCTGCACTTATTTTCTTGGGCGATTTTTTTTTTTTTTCAAAGATGGATACAAGTATATTTATACTAACAGTATTAACTATGAAATATATATCTCTTGGATAGGTTATTTATGTGCCCAACTTAAAATTGGTTTTCTGTCAATCACTGTTACGTAATTGCCTCAGTTAGCAGCTAATCATACTGAAAGGTGATCATTTAGTGGGTGTGGTTTAGAATGCAATAAAATAGCCCAGCAGGCGCATGACGTAATTGTGACGTCACATCAACGTAGGTACAACGTCGCACGAAGTTGAATTGACGTTGCCCGAGCGACGTGTGTCTGCTGGGAGGTCAGCATATTTCCCGGGTGTTTTATGCCAAAGTGTAGGTAAAGTGTGTTGGATTTAAACTATGTTAATAATAGTTGTATTTGAAAACAAAAAAAAACTTAATCTTAATTGTTTGTGTAGAGATAACCTGTCTGATCACGACTCCTTGTCCCTGTGCCCAAAGCTGCTGTGTATCTTTCAGCATCGGAACAGCCAACATATACTGCCCAGTAGCCCTTACATCAGCTTGTTTTTCTCCACTTCCATTCCCCTTTCCTGCCTTCTTTGATCGTGGCCGTCCCCGAGTAACTTTTTTCTGTCTTTTTTTCAATAGCTATTAAATTTACTGACATCCAAATTAAGAACGTATACATCAAAATTTAATGTACATAATAGAGATAGGTATAGAATTTCTAATCGCAAAAACTCGCAAAAAAGGTTAAAAACCTATCGCATGACAGTGATTCAAATTAATTCCCGTACCCAGCTGAGCGAAAAAAAAATGCAATAAACAGAGAACTGGGTTATGTTGATACCATTGTTCGACCTCTGTAAGTCAAAAGCATAAGAAAAATTTTCTCCCCAAATGGAACGTAGGTAAAACCATTCATCATATCTTAACATTTTTACACTTCTTTTCAACTTTTTGTGTGAAAAAAAATGGATTTTATTCAACGAAAACGTCCTTTGGCCATGTGTGCGCATCGGCGCATGTTGATCAGTCTTCACTGTGCGCGCATGCGCATATGTTTCCTGTGTCTTACTTACGAATTGTGTATTATTCTTCGGACAGATATGTGCACAGCGAAGACGCAGATCAGCCTGCGCATCCGCGCGGGTTGATCTGAGTCTTCGATGTGTGCGGTTACTATTGGCTGAAGCAAAGTTTCGTAAGAAGGGCAAAGAAGACTGTATTCCGACTTCACCGTTGCAAAGAATAGTTTTGTCTGCAGTATGTACTCATGACCTGCTCGATATGACCTAAATAGTATCGACTGGTCCGTTAAACTTCAAACCAAACAATAGAAGCCTCCGTGGTGCAGTGGTTACGCTACTCGCCTTGTAAACCAGGGATCGCAGGATCGATCCCGGGCTTCTCCAGACTTTCGGATGAGTCTTTAAACCGAGGTCCCGTCTCCGTATGACCTCAGCTGTTGGTGGGACGTAAAACTAAAACTCACTCACTCACTCAAACCAAACAAACTAACACATGTCCAAATACACATTTTCGCTTGTAGCAGCTCGTAGTTTTTCCATAAAGAGGATGAATGAACAAATGGAAGTGAATCATGGTTTTAATTGGTAATAAGTGTATTACACAGTTGCGGAGACAAATCGAGCATGAAATGAATAGCATGCTTACTTACGAATGATTGTTCTCTCGGATGGCCCAACACGCCCATTTAAACTTCGGTACAAAGATTACTCATATACCAACTATACACTTTTAACCTTCAGCGTGCTGTTGGCGCATTTATTCGCCCAAGAGGGTAGCCCAACTTGAGGAACTTATCACGCTCATTAGAAGGCAAGTACACTCCATCGGATGAGGTTCTCCTATACAGGAGGTATAATTCTTTCTTACAAGGGCACAGGTTTTACCCACGTCATCCAATGCTTGATTTTACAAAGGAAATGACGTTAAAAATTGACGATCTTTAAGATGCCAGTCTTCAACAGGTCTCCCTTACCTGGTTTATCATAATGTTGTGCGTACTAGACCCAATCCCACAAAGAACACACTGAACGCTATTGGATTGTAGTTCTTTTTTAGTTCACAATAAACGTTTTGGGAAAAATATAAAAAGCGCATTTTTCACAAAATCTGTTTGTACGCATACTTTGACTCCAACGTTTTTCCGTATACGCAAACGCCAGAAACCAAAAAAGAACATAACATCGAAAAATTATCGAAGAACAAAAATTCTTTTAAAATTCAAAAACTGCATTTTTAGCGAAAAATTCAAAATAATGTTTCAAGCCAAGAAACGACGTTTCAGTGGATTATGGATAGATACCCCATACAGCCAATGCTGTAGGAGCCGGATCTTTTAGCGACGCGTGTAGAGTGGTTGCATTATTCACGAAGTAAAGCAACGGACATCGCGAATAGTATCTGGATGGGTGGCAGTGGTAGCGTTGCTTGATTTCGTGGACGGCTTACCCTACATTGGTGGCAGCGGTGGGGTGGAAACAGTGCCGATGGTTTGTTGCATAGACTCCGTCCTCCAGCTTGCCTAGTGCAAGGCATGTGTGATTTCGGGACGCAGTCAAAAGATGAGGAGGAGAAAGGTAACGGTTGTGGATAAATACCCCTTCTATTCTGGTTCGTTTGTTTAAAAAATGACAACCTGTGATGCACCTAGTTAATGACAACCTGTGATGCACCTAGTTCATTGACCAATTTATGGACTTTTTAAACTCTGTCTAATAGCCACAGAAACAGTATAAAATGCGTTAAGACATAAAATTAAGTAAGTAAATCCATTACAGTAACGCAGAAGCACAGTTTTATTGTTCCGACTGAGGCAGTAAAACCTTTTTCAACCATGAGGCGCCAAGAAAAACATCTGAAAATCTCGACTGTTTATGTCTGTTGCATCTTCTTCATATTTTTGCATACAGGCTAGGAAAATCCGGCGGCAATTGTTGGCTCAAAGAAGCATTTTCCCAATAGCATATCACATCTATGTGATAAATTACTTATTTGTCTATAGAACGGCTATTTGCGATTTTCCCCATTTTACAACAAACCCAGATATACCAGTCTAACTTCGTGTCTGAATAATAGTGTCCCGTTTAAACTCCAAAACTGGGAGCTACCAGGATGTCCATTATACGGACATGTGAACGCACATAACTTGAAATAGGTAATCCAGGGAGTAATAATTTGAGGGAGTGAGGTGGACTAGCAGGGTACCGGAGTCCAATTACAATAAAATTCCTCTATTAAGACTAGCTAAAATTAAAACTAATTCTGCTTCTGTAAGTTACACAGGCTTCAGCTATTCATTCTTTGTGTTTTTTTTCACCAGTGTCCACTAAAAAGCGACCACCTTTGGGCTGTTCAAAAGTGGTCTTAAAGACCACTTTTGAACAGGCCCAAAGGTGGTCTTAAAATAGGATATTACTGTACTCGGTACAGAAGTACTACCCATTTAATACCCTTGAGACGACACTAAAAGGCATAACACCATGGTAAACGAGACATCCGAGTTCAAGTCACTGAAGTTTCATTTTATCTCAAAACTTATACTCTTCTGATGAAAATATATTGCATATGTTGTAGGTGCTCGATAGAAGTGCCTCACAGAGGCGGTTCTAACGAGTACCCAAAAAGAATATTTTGGAGCAGAAATAATATATCCTGTAAATTCCAGTTTTCTCTATATAAAGTGGGGCTCACGGGGATGTTCATTATGCGGACGGGAACTTGATGAGACTGCGAAGATTCTAATTAGCCTGCGTAGTCACACTGAATACATGCTTCTATCGCTGTGAGTAGAAGCTTTGGATCAACTCTGATCAGACTCCGTGGATGCGCAGACAGATCTTCACACGTCCGAAAAAAGATATTCACTAGTCGGCAGTCGCGGTTCACATTACAGTACGGTCTCTTGCAACCTTTGGAATATACTAACAACTTGACAAGCATTTGGTTTGGAAAGACTAAAATTCAGTGGAAAGAAAAATTGTGAATTTCGACCAGTAGTGGCATACATTGTATGTGTGGTACCCATCTCTCATACCTTTTTAATTACTTATCATAGAGCCTTGCATGATTTCTTTAAACTCATTATGTTAGAGACTGACCTCATGCTCTCTTGAGATCGCATATATATTGGATTTGGTTTGGTTTGTGTTTCTCAAGTGCCATTAATGTGAACGTTGCTTTTTTTAACCACGGCAAATGATCACATTCTTCACCGTTTGCTTAAAATCGGATACATGCATTAAACTTACATTCTAATGCAGTTGCGTATGTAACGCGACGTTTGACTGCATGGATGCCGTCAAATATTTGCGCCAGTATGTCGGAAACCATACAGTAACGCCGCTTTTCATTGGGTATGCAGCTCACAAAGCTTGCCGCTTTGAGCAAAATAGTACACTTTTAACAAAATAACTGAATAAGTGCATTAGAACGGGGATAACTATAGAAAATGTTCTTTTGGGGAGTTCGATTTTACGGTCGCTGTAAAACGAAATTTCCGACCGTAAAACCGCCGATTTACGATCCCAAATAACAATTTCGAATACAGTTATCCCCTTAATCAACAAAATAAAACAGACACCCATTAGATTGGAACTGGGTAGGTTCAAGTATGTCGGGCCTCCGTGGCCTAATGGACAAGAGCACTGACTCTTAATATTATAATTAGGTCACTCATCGATGTGGTTCGCGCCTCGCTCGGGTTACATGTGAGACGCCAAGTTCTGCAACGGAAGGTCAGGTAATTTCTCCGGGTACTCCTGTTTTCGCCCATCTCTGATTAACAATCGACTCGAAATAAGTGAAATAATATTAAATGAGCCGCAAAACCAAAAACGCGTTCTGGCCACATGTGAGACGCCAAGGCATGCAACGACGGAAGTTCAGGTGGTTTTTCTCCGGGTACTCCGGTTTTCACCCATCTCTGATGAACAGTGGACTCGAAATAAGTGAAATAATTTTCAAAGGGCCGCAACGCCCCCCCCCCCCCCCCCCCGAGAAAATGTCATGCATGGGTTCAGAATTGTTACGTTAATTATTACGGTTAAAGTTGTCGTCACGCTGTCATGTTGTGTGTGTGTGTGTGTGTGTGTGTGTGTGTGTGTGTGTGTGTGTGTGTGTGTGTGTGTGTGTGTGTGTGTGTGTGTGTGTGTGTGTGTGGTTTACGGTATCCTTTCCGGATTGTTTTACATATCGGAAATTCGGTACCAGTCGGTAGTCACAGGTGGGCGCAAACGCGGAGAAAAACCACGACCTCGATACATATGATCTGAATTGAGCATTGCTATGCTAGAAGCTGGATATCACACTACTTGTCTAACTTTTTCATGTAATTGACAACCTAAAAATCTACTTTATATGTTTCAAGGGTAAATATTATTTTCCTTAATTCTGCTCATAACCATAGATTGTGGGTACTCGTAAGAACCGCCTCGCTGAGGCGGTTATAATGAGTACCCACAATCTATGTTTGCAACAGAAACAAGTTTTTTTATATATAACAAGAAATATCTTTAAAAAAGATATGCGGCGTAGATTTAATTGAAAGGTTGTTTAGAAATATGAGCTACAATAGTGACAGCAACAATTGTCTAGCTATGAACTGGTTTACTTTATTCAAACAATTCAGCTGTCACGCGAGGAAAAATAGCTTTGCAGAGGGCTGTGTCCCGCCTGTTTGAGCTAAGGTCAATGTGAAAGGTCAAGGTTAAAAACATGACCTCATTTCAAGAGCATATGATCTCAAGTATATGCACAACAAATAAGAAAACTTTATCATTTACTGTTTTTGAACACAAATTCTAAGGTTAACATTTAGGGTTGTCGCTATGGTGAACGTAAACGCATAGACGGGCGAACAAACGGACGAGCAGACAAACGGACGGAAACTTGATCTTATGTGCACCTAACTAAAACTCAAATTACGCTTATTCCTTTTCAGAATTTATATAACATTAATGATATTCGAAAATGTCCATTTTGTGTTAAAATGGAGGACATAAAGTATGCTGAAGACAAATGATACACTGCAACTTTTATTGGGCATATATTGTAAATTAAACATCTGTCAATTTGTAATGCGATTATTACATGTTTTTGTCATGCTATATCTCTTTATTGGTTTCATTTGGGCAACAGGGCTTGAGGTGTCATTTCATCTCAATGTCTGGTAAAAGTCCCACAAACTTGGAAGCAACGTCTCCAAAATGACCTACACAGTGTTGATGGGGACGTTAAACCTCAAATCAAACGAACAATTCCTTTCGCAGAAAATTCTTCCTTTCGCGAAATGGTTCCTTTCGCTATATTGACCAACCACGTGAAATTAGGTCAAAATAGCTATTCACCGCAGCAGTTACAGAATTCACTAGAAACACAATTATACATATGACGTATCGTCATCAAAGGACAAGACGGTGAGCAAGCCGAAACTGTATATATTTTTCATTCATGTCTCACATAAAAAAGTGAAACATTTCCTAGGTTAAATCTTTGGTAAACTGTCGTATTTTTGAGTAGATTTATTTATGCAAATCATTGACCAATGAAATGGTCATCTCCTTGGACATGTGGTTTTATTGACCAATGGAATAACGAAAAATGTAGGACAAAAGTAAAAACATAACGGCTACGCCGTAATTTTAGGAAATGCATAAAAGCTAGCTATTGATTCTGTTTAACCCGCAAATAATGGGTTGAGTAATCAGTGCAAAAGACCTAGCTTACGAACCCCTGTTGATATATCAGCTCAAAATCCTTGAATAAATAATATAATGACAAATTATTGATGAACACTCGAAAATGATTTTCTTTTCAGTTCAAAATCTGTTTGTTATTATAAAAAAAGTAAATCTAGTGGCCTGTTGAAAAATGTTTCAAAAAAGCTCGGCACAACATATTTCTCCGTTTGTTGGAAGTCCGACAATAAATGGCATTTGTGTACCGTTTTGATGTCTTAAAGAAACACTGTTTCGAATATTTGTGACATTAGAAACGGCACCCAGCCACGAATGATATCGTTCATGGAGCATGTTTTCACGACAGTGGTTTTCACGATACGAGCCGCGATAATCGAGTAGCATCCAATGCTGACAAAATATGGCGATTTTCGGTTACATGTTTCTTGATTTGATTTTGATTTGTTTTGCTGCATGGGGTTTAACGACATGTCAACAATTGTGGGTCATTTTGTGTCGTCTCCTAGAGAAAGGGATAAAAAATAAAAGAGATAGCAGATGAGATGAAAGAATAAGGGCATGGGAGAAAGAGGACAATGATTGAACGTTTTTTGTTTGTTTGATTTGATGTTTAACGTCCCCGTCAACACTATATAGGTCATTTTGGAGACGTTGCTTCCAATTTTGTGGGACTTTTACCCGACATTGAGATGAAATGGGCCCCGTCAAGCGATTTTGGTACTTATCGCCTATGCGAGCAGCGATGGTTCAGGCGAGCCTGCGCATCCGCGCAGTCTCGCCAGAACCTTCGCTGCTCGTTCATACAAGCAATGAATCAAGAGGAACCTTCAGACAGAAAGCCATATCCCTGGCCCCTCTGAATGGCTGGGCATGCGCATTTAAAATTTGTCATGACGGAATGCTCGAAGACACAAATTCGCTTGGCGGGGCTCAAATGACATCTCAAGCCCTACTGATTGAAAGTGAAGAAACGGAAGAAATATCAACTTAACCCTCTTCCTTTACCTGCTGCAAGGACAGCAACCCTTGCCCAAATCTAAGCAAATATCAGTTGGACGCCCTGGTGACGTAAGATACACGACATCTTCACCTCACCCAACCAACTTTTCTTGATTCGAAAGTCCACGCCTTAAGGGGAATGGATACACCTTCAGGGGAGGCAAATCCTGCAAAAGTATTTTTGTCTGCCATGTCCATGCCACCCTTGGGACTGTTCAAAAGTGGTCTAAAAGACCACTTTTGAACAGTCCAAAAGGTGGCCTTAATATAGGAACGTTACTGTATTTTGTGGAATCAATGCATTACCAGCACTGCTGGGTCGCTTGTCTCTGAGTGTAAGCTGGGAAAACGGTCCTAAACGGGTACTTAGACTGTTTCGTTTAACTTTGAAATTCCTGTACCATAAGCAAACAGTGTAGATCATGATCTGGATCTGCACTGCTTGCCATTCCAGTCCAGATGCCGTTGACAACCCTCTTACGCAACATTCTGATCTCACCGTTACATGTATATCCTACAAATCAGTGATATAGTCACGTGGACCTTAGCTCTAGAGAGCTTCTGTGGTTAGCAACTTTGGGCCGACTGAAAACATGTTATATGTTTGTATATTAAGCGTAAAACTTCGTAGTCTCGCAGTGCAAGTTTAAATGAAATTTTGGCGAAACCTAATTATGATTTACTGCTATCTACTGTTAGCATCATTTAATATTTGCTGCTTTTAATTTAAACCGTTTTGGTTTCGTGTCATTTCCTACACTTGCATAGCAACATCACTTACAAACTATAATATAATTACTTGTTTTTGGTTTCGAGTCATTTCCTACAAAACTGCAGATTTTTTTAGTTTCACAGAGGCTCCACTATAATTACTTATTTGGTGAAAAAGTAGTATGAACAACCATGTAAACAAGTCCGCCTTGTAGATTTGAAAATCCCACTTAATTTTATAGAGAAAACTGGCATTTACAGGGGCATGTACAGGACATTTCCGATATAAAGACCACCTTTGGGACTGTCCACTTTTGAACATTCAAAAGTTTTGAACAGTCCCAAAGGTGTCTCAACATAAGAAACACATAGAAAGAATAAATGAAATTTTCTCAATAAGCTTTTAAACGTAGATTTAGTCTTAATTTTAGGTGGTCTTAATAGCAAAATTTTACTGTATTTGTTTTTCTTATTTTTTCTCAAACATATAGACTGTGTGTACGACGGTTTCAACGAGCACCCACAATCTATGTTTGCAACAAAAATAAGAAAAAAATATTACAAATTTTCGTCAGAAAAAATGCCAGTTTTAGAACTACACTCTGCTGCCATAAGGGCCTGTCGATGTAAGGGTAACAAAACGCTTCCGACCCTGTAGACCCGTACCCCGAAAATAATGTTAGATATATAGGGAAAATTTTGGAGAAAAAAAGAGACAGCGAGTAAAACAGGGGTTAGGAGCCAACAAGAAATATCTTTAAAAAAGATATGCGGCGTAGATTTAATTGGAAGCTTGTTTAGAAACCAGTGCTTCAGCTGAAGTGCACGACCCGCCGGATGCTTTTAGCTTTATGAGTGTTACCAAATATGGGTATGGCGGCCATTTTGGTCATGTGACCTGGACCTAAAACGGTTCCCCCAACAAATGCGCCTTATCGTAAAGAGCAAAAATATATCTAATACTTTAGTACTGTATTCTGTATTTGCAGGATAAAATGAATTCTCACTTTTCCAATACAAAAGCATATGTGTCAAAGATTGACCTAGGCACAAAGAAGGTCAAGGTCAACCCAGGGTCACCATTTTAGCAATTTATGATGGGCCTACGTCCCAGATGTTATTTATCAAGTTTCGTGGAAATCTGCCAAGTGGTTCTGGAGAAGACTATTTTGAAGGGTTTTTACCATATATGGCTTGGCGGCCATTTTGGTCATGTGACCTGGACCCCATGAGCAAATTTTGGTTTCCTCCATCCCATAGAGGCTCCATATGAAATTTGACCTTAATCGGCCCAACGGTTTCCGAGGAGAAGCAGTTCGAAAATTTTCACATTTTTCGCCTCGGCGAGGCTATACTAAATGGAATGTAATATTTCGCAAGTTCATTGGCAAGACCTCATTGATACTATCAGTATGCCAAAATTGTTTAAATATTCCAAGCGGTTAAGTCACTATCACCAATTTTCACAAATGGGTTACGGACGGACAGACAGACAGACCATATATGGTTTGGCGGCCATTTGGGTCATGTGACCTGGACCCCATAAGCAAATTTTGGTTTCCCCCATCCCATAGAGGCTCCATATGAAATTTGACTTCAATCGGCCCAACGGTTTCCGAGGAGAAGCAGTTCGAAAATTTTCACATTTTTCGCCTCGGCGAGGCTATACTAAATGGAATGTAATATTTCGTAAGTTCATTGGTTAGATCTCATTGATATCTATCAGTATGCCAAAAATTGTTTAAATATTCCAAGCGGTTAAGTCACTATCACCAATTTTCACAAACGGGTTACGGACGGACAGACAGACTGACAGAATGACACGGTGATTTTAGGGCACTCTTAGAAAATCAACCGACTTCAGTCGGTCGCTTTTTCTGCGGGTCGTGCAATATGAGCTACAATAGTGACAGCAACAATTGTCTAGCTATGAACTGGTTTACTGTATTCAAACAATTCAGATGTCACGCGAGGAAAAATAGCTTTGCAGAGGGCGGTGTCCCGCCTGTTTGAGCTAAGGTCAATGTAAAAGGTCAAGGTTAAAAACATGACCTCATTTCAAGAGCATATGATCTCAAGTATATGCACAACAAATAAGAAAACGTTATTATTTACTGTTTTTAAACACAAATTCTAGGGTTAACATTTAGGGTTGTCGCTATGGTGAACGTAAACGCATAGGCGGACGAACAAACGGACGAGCAGACAAACGGACGGAAACTTGATCTTATGTGCACCTAATTAAAACTCAAATTACACTTATTCCTTTTCAGAATTTATATAACATTAATGATATTCGAAAATGTCCATTTTGTGTTAAAATGGGGGACATAAAGTATGCTGAAGACAAATGATACACTGCAACTTTTATTTAGCATATATTGTAAATTAAACATCTGTCAATTTGTAATGGGATTATTACATGTTTTTGTCATGCTATATCTCTTTATTGGTTTCATTGGGCAACAGGGCTTGATGTGTCATTTCATCTCAATGTCGGGTAAAAGTCCCACAAACTTGGAAGCAACGTCTCCAAAATGACCTACACAGTGTTGATGGGGACGTTAAACCTCAAATCAAACAAACAATTCCTTTCGCAGAAAATTCTTCCTTTCGCGAAAGGAACCTTCCTTTCGCGAAATGGTTCCTTTCGCTATTTAGACCAACCACGTGAAATTAGGTCAAAATAGCTATTCACCGCAGCAGTTACAGAATTCACTAGAAACACAATTATACATATGACGTATCGTCATCAAAGGACAAGACGGTGAGCAGGCCGAAACTGTATATATTTTTCATTCATGTCTCACATAAAAAACGAAACATTTCCTAAGTTAAAACTTCAGTAAACTGTCGTATTTTTGAGTAGATTTATTTATGCAAATCATTGACCAATGAAATGGTCATCTCCTTGGACATGTGGTTTTATTGACCGATGGAATAACGAAAAATGTAGGACAAAAGCAAAACCATAACGGCTACGCCGTAAAAAAAAAGTAACTCTTGCTAAACATAGGGAGACGACATGTCTGTGTACAGACCTCTATGCAAACAGTGTAGATCCAGATGAGATGGCGCATAGTGAGCCGTCTAATCAGAATCAACTCTGCTTGACATCAAGAAAATAATTTCGAATTCGCCTATTTATAGGAAGGGATATGTTTTGTTTTGAAGTTTTACGATCCAGTCAACACTGTTTTGGTCAAGTTTAACTAACCACACTGTGCATAGGCGGTAAACCAGGGAGTGCACTTGAATAAGGGGAAGGTCTCTGACCAGAGAACACCATGCAGAAAACGCAAAGAAAGAATCACTGAAACATTCTAAATAAACTTTTTAAAACAGAATTAGCCTCAATTTTTGGTGGTCATAATTGTTGAATTTTACTGTATTTATTCATGATGATTACAAATGTAAATGAAAGCGCCAAAAGCATTGAAATATGTAACAGATTCTTTGAGAAAATCATGACATTCTTTACTTACATATAAAGCCTTTTTCAAAAAGGTTTCAAAATTTAGAAAATTCTTTCTGCAAATTTTAAAAATGAAATGCTTGCGGTTGTCTATACACCGGTAGTATTATGAAGTGCCAGTCGATGTTTCGAATTTTTAAAGGAAATATTTTATCTCAAAATATGTACATTTTCAAAACCAAACATTAGTAAACTGACCAAAATTGGAGCTTCGGAAGTCTTCAAAAAAGAAATATATATAATATGTCAAAATGCGCAGTTTTGCAGAATTATGGCTTCAGTCATACATCATGGGTGAAATCTGTAATTGCAATTTCCGTATTTTCAGTTTCAGTGCAGCTAAAGTTTTGTAGTTTTCGGAATACATATTACGCAACGCATGTGCGTTCAATAAATTCCCTTTGAGTCTCATCTGATTCGTTCATGGAATACGAGGACTGTTCAAATATGAATGCAACTAAGCACATAAAAATGATTCCGTGATAGATTTCGATGAAAAATTTATTTTGTCCCCTCAAAGTATTCCCCTTTAACAGATATACCAACTTTCAGTCTTCTGATCCAATCTTTGAATGCATTCAGATAGTCTTGCACAATGAACGCCTTGTGCGATGACGCATTGTCATGATTGGCCAAACCAGTTGCGGGTCTTCCTTCTTTGAAATATTTCTTCAAATTTTGAAGAACTTTATTCTTGTAAAACTTCGCATTTACAGATTTGCCTTTAGGCACAGCAACCTGAATAGCAGGGCCCTGATTTGAAAAGAATATGGCATACATTACCTTTTTGACGCTCATGGTCCGCTTTGCAATGCATGGTCTTTTGCAATACTTTGTTGCCCATATTTTGTTCTGAATCTTTCGTTTTGGCTCAAAAAAGTGAACCCATGTCTCGTCACCTGTGACGACATTAGCGAAAGACCGTGCATTGTAATTTGGAAAATTTTTAAGCAACTTCTTGGCGCACTGAACGCGCGTCTTTTTCTGCTCATCTGTCAACAGATGGGGAATCCATCTAGCACAGATCTTTCTCATTTTCAAATCCCGTTTCAGAATTGTATGAGCTGCTCCTAATGAGATGCCAACAATACTAGCTATTTGCCTAGTGGTGTATCGTGCATCGGTAGCAACTATTTCTTTCACTCTAGCAATCATCTTGGCAGATGTTGCTCTTTTTGACCGACGATCATGTGGCGCATCTTCTGTTGAACCTAGCCCACAGCTGAATTTCTTACACCAACGAAAAACTGTTGGGAAAAGACATTTCATTATGCCCATATTTCATCAAAATGTCTTTGCACCGTATACCAAGAATATAACGATTCTTAATATAGGACCGTATTTCAACGGCGTACTCTGACCTTCTTCCAACCATGTTTTGTATTAGTATACAAGAGTAGACAATGTTTATCGAACGATATACATTGCTAAAGTGCACGGATTTTAACAGGTTTGGTATCAATGTATAGGTTAAATGTTTTTCTACGCTGTGATATTTATTTCCAGGTGATTTTCGCATTAGTGCATGAGAAAACGTTCTACTTGCATTCATATTTGAACAGTCCTCGAATAATGATACATTTACCGGACCTGTTACTGCGCAGCCGAATCTACAACCTATCTTATATCACGCGCCAATATAAAGGAAAATTCCTTTTTTCCTGCCTGTAACTAATTTATTGTCACAATTGTTTCAGTCTTTCCATCTGATAAGTTACATGTTACTCAGAATCTACACATAAATGGGGACAGTGATAACTTGTTAGACAGTATTTATGCTTTGCTTGCCACTGTACAGTTGTAGTTTCTCGTGTCACGTCTCAAGTCTTTCTCCGTGTGACATAGTGCGTTTTTTTCATATCTCCATAATGGCTACTTTTTTATGAAAAATTCTTGATATTTTTCTTATTTATAATGCAAACATAGGTTGTGGGTGCTCGTTAGAACCGCCTCATTGAAGGGGCTCTAACGAGTACTCACAACCCATGTCTTGGAGCAGAAATAAGAAAACTAATATAGTTTAGGGGATGTACCGGCCCCGATAGCTCAGTTGGTAGAGTGTCCGCTCCGGGGAACGGGAGGTCACGGGTTCGATCCCGGGCCGCGACATACCAAAGTCGTTAAAAATGGTACTAGTTGCTCCTCGCTTGGCACTCAGATTTACGGGGTAGAGCTAGGACTGGTCGACCCAGTGTCAGGATAATGTGACTGGGTGTGGTATCATGTAATGTGTCTGGGACATGATACTTCAGTGAGGCAGCACGATAAAAGTGAGCATTGCGTTCCCTGTCGCAACCAGACACGGTCGTGATATGACTGAAAAATTGTTGAAAGCGACGTTAAACCCGAATTCACACACACACAGTTTAGGGGGTGTTCCTTTCACGGACTTGTTCACGCGATGATCCACCTTATTGACATGGGACATGGTGTAGAGTGGACGTGTCCAAATTCATTTGGAAGATTGTATATTAAAACTTCTGAGGTGAAGGATTAAAGCTTATAGTGTTATGTTTTTTTCTTATATTTAAATACACATTGCATGCATTTCGTCTACTGGAGCTGGTTCATATGTATTGCTGCGTCTGATCTTCTCACAAAATAAAGGTAAAATATGAAAGCCGTCTACGTTTAAACCTTGTTTGACGCTTTAATTTCATGTTTGTGTTTCTTTCCCTTTGGTGTGTGGGTTAATTGTATAGATTCCTGATCATTGGCTTCACTTCTACTTTCGTATCAGGGCTGTTTTGTTTGTGCCGAGTGGTGGCTGTAAACGGTTTCCCCGTACATTTATTTAATGCTCTTATTTTTCCAATCCTCAGGGATTACATTTACAATTGATTTATTTCATGTTTGTGTTTCTTTCTCTTTGGTGTCTCTGGAGCTGTGGGTTAATTGTATCGATTCCTGATCATTGCCTTCACTTCTATTAAGGATAAATAGCCGACACTAAGTGAATATCCATTATTAATATTTTTTTTCAAAAAACATGTGTCGTCTGAGTGAGTGAGTGAGTGAGTTTTAGTTTTACGTCCCACCAACAGCTAAGGTCATACGGAGACGGGACCTCGGTTTTAAAGACTCATCCGAAAGTCTGGAGAAGCCCGGGACCGATCCTGCGATCCCTGGTTTACAAGGCGAGTAGCGTAACCACTGCACCACGGAGGCTTCTAATGTGTCGTCTGAACATTCATGGAATTTTTCAACTTAAATCAATGCATGTATACAAATGTTCAAAAGTATCATTTGACTGAAACTGCGTCTAAAAGTGAATATAAGCTGGACTACATTTTGTGCGAACTCACATTTCTATGGCGGTGAAAGTCAGAGGCATCTTGAAAACGTACGCGTTAGCATAGAATGACAGATAACTTTATAAATGATCTAATGCATCAGGTGTATAAGTTTGGAAATATATCGTATTGCGGAATCCCACACGCAGAAAAGAAGGCGAAATTGCAATAAATTGATATCTGGGTTGTTATGAACTATTTTAAATGACTACATAACTGTATAGTTTATCTACGACCTTTGAGAATTCAACGTTCAAGCATGGCAAGACTATTCCATGATTTAGGGGAAGCAGGTTTTGGATTTCTTTTTTCACAGGATTTTAAAATTATAAATATGTTTTTTGATAATACCATTATGTAGAAGTCGTGGACAAGTGGTTAGTATGATGCAGTGCGAATCTCAGTAAAACTATATCTCCCAATGTAAAATCCCAACTGAAGGCGACTTACCTTAAACACGGACTAGTCCCAAATTAAAAGTGCAGTCACGTCTCACTGCGATTTGAAATACTATAGCGATGATCAAAAGTATCCAATGGACGAAGAAGCATTGACTAAAACTGGGATGGACTACATCATTACGATAAAACACGCGTAGGTGCGACATAGTGCAGATTCCTCGTCTCCAAAATGGCTACTTTTCTGATGAAAATCCCTGATATTTTTCATATAAATACTGCAAACATAGGTCGTGGGTGCTCGTTAGAACCGCGTCATTGAGGCGGTTCTAACGAGTACCCACAACCTATGTCTTGGAGTAAAAACAAGAAAAATAATGTATACCCCCGTAAACCCCCGTTTTCTCTATATAAAGTGGGGTATAAGGGGGTCTTCTTTTCACGGACTAGTTCACGACAGTGACATAGAGAGGGAGGGCCTTGAATTCTCTGGTTAACACGAAAGCTTACTAACGGGAACATAACGTATTGTATCCAAGTTGTTTCATTTTCATGATATTTCCCTCATGCTATGTTATATTCTAGAATTTTTTGGAATGGTCGGTTTTCAGAAGAAACTTTATATGAAATTTTGTGACTGCTCTCAACCCCCCCCCCCCCCCACCCACCCACCCACACTCAGACTTTCGGATGAATCGTTAAACCGAGGTCCCGTCTCCATATGACCTTAGCTGTTGGTGGGACGTAAAACTGAAACACATTCACTCACTCTCACCCCCATCCCCCGCCCCCGAGAAAAAATAGTGTTAAGTTTAGATATATTTCTCTATATAAATTCTATATTCTTTGTTACATGTCTAAAGTCAATTCATTTCATTTGGAATAATATTGTCACTCACGTCTTCCGTTTTATCTGCACAAAATCTTAATTCTGAAGAAACTGTATATGTATCTGCTTACAAACATTCACAAATATTCGGTTATTATGTAAATGTACCCATATCTGATCCAAAAAAACCTTCAGAGGTTTGATATAACAATCTTAACATATAGCATTTTCGTTGTCACAAATACCACTTCTATTAAATAAATAATATTTGGGGTCATAGCCCTATTGTGCAGTGAAAATACGCCATAGTTATCTTATTTTCCAATCTGAATCACTTATACCTTAAAATCAGATGAAAAATAAGCTATTTCTATTATGCCCTCCAAAAACGATTTTTTCGAGTGTTCTTCACGCAGAAAACAGAAATCTTTCATCACAAAAGAATGCTTATTTGCTTGATAATCTTTTTACCCATGCTGTGTCTGTATGAAGCAGATCTGACGTGTACCAACAAATTAGTTTTTAAGCTTTTTTTTTTTTTCAACAAGGAACGATTCCCGGGCGAACCGCTTCATGAATAGAAAAAAGCCTAAAGCGGTAGATATAAAGTTATTTGGAACTGACACGCACAGAATATGCCCGCACACCTGCCTCCGAAATCTTTTAGACTAACATTTTTCCAACAACGAAAGCTCCATATGCTTATACGAAAAAAGAATAACCCCTCTTTCTTTACCTTAAAGAACCCCATACATATAAAAGGTACATAAAAAAGTCTTTTAGATTTTCCCACACATTTCAAACGTTTTGACAGTTATTGTTGTAGTTTTTACATAAACATAATGGTCAAAAAATAAACATAATGGTCATAAAATTATGTGCATTATTCTTTGATATTTCACCTTCCCCATATATTATCAATCATACTGCCTAATTATGCTTAAATTCAATATAATTTCTGTTCTGTTTGTTCTTTTACCTGTGACAAATTGATTATGTGCTGTAACAATAATATTTTATGAACCAAAATAAACATATTTTTTCTTGATGTTATCGTCGGATCACAAAATAGCCCGTCTACAGCATTGCTGTAGGGCATTGATTAGCCGGGAAACAGTGGGTAGCCACTTAACGTTGAATCAACGTTGAGTAAAAAAGTGCCAACGGTGTATATTATAACCCATTTAGTACCGGGAACCCCAAAACGGGTAATCGGCAAATAGTGCAGGCCCAGATCAGACGCCGCAGAATGCGGCGTCTGATCAGGGCCTACACTGTTTGCAAAAAGTTAAGTCATTTCCCGAATAAATTTTGAAGAAACCACAACCTGACACCCCCTTGATTTTGAAATATCTCCTCCTATATATATAAGGAGGAAGATTCCATTTTGTACCAAAAAGGGTTTAGGGCCGTAGTTTTCCGCCATATTTTACAAGGGAGAAAACTTTTGTGACCCCCTGTTTGCTTATAAACTGAACCTTTCTGTGAGTGAGTGAGTGAGTGAGTGTTTGAGTTTTACGTCCCACCAATAGCTAAGGTCAAACGGAGACGGGACCTCGGTTTAAAGACTTATCCGAAAGTATGTAGAAGCCCGGGATCGATCCTGCGACCCCTGGTTTACAAGGCGAGTAGCGTAACCACGAACCTTTCTGTAAAAAAATCAGTCTCAACCTTTGGTGTAATAACTTCAGGGAGAAAAAAAATACAGTTTCAGGAGAGGTCGCTGTCAAAATTATTTTCGTTTCCCTGACGGCTAGGGGTCTTCTTTCCTTTAAGAGAAAACCCCTATTGGCGAGGGAGAAAACTTTTTTGAAAGATTTGCCTCCCCTAAAGCCGTAGCCAATCCCTTTTAATAATTCTTCCAAAATGTTGACCTCTGTTACTTTTGTTTTGCTTTTACGGCCCTTTCAAGATTATTTCACTTGTTCGAGCCGATCGTTAATCAAAGGTTGGCGTACACCGGTATACCCGGAGTAACCCACCTGGCCTTCCGTTACAGAGCTTGACGTCTCACATGTGACACAATCGAGGCTCGAACCACAGCGGTGAGAGACCGAATGATCGAGAGTCAGCGCTCTCACCAACTAGTGGGCCACAGAGGCCCGTTCTGACCTCTATTATTCTCCAACAATGTGTAGATCAAAGTACTAACAGCACTGATAGTTCTATTGTCCCTGAGAGTAGGCTTGAAAAATGGTCCTAAGCGGAGACTTACACTAAATCGTTTAACCCTGCCTTCCTGTTCTTTAAGCGAACAGTATAGATCCTGATCATAAGCCGCATTTTGCGGCGTCTGGTCTGGGATAATACTGTTTGCCTAACCCAAAACCCAATTCCAGTCCAGGATTTGCACATCAAGAAAACACGCCTATCTAATTTTGACCCCCCTTAAACCCCACTTTTATATAGCAAAACTGGGGCATGCAGGGGTATACATTATTTTTCTTATTTCTGCTCAAAATCAGAGATTGTGGGTACTCGTTAGAACCGCCTCACAGAGGCAGTTCTAACGCGTATCCACAATCTTTAGAACCGCCTCACAGAGGCGGTTCTAACGCGTATCCACAATCTTTGTCCTGAGCAGAAATAAGAAAAATATCACAAGTTTTCATCTGAAAATTTTCATTTTTCGATTGTAAAATTTACAATGTATTTGTATAGTAGGCGTGTTTACGTAATGAGTTATTACTCTTTACACAGCTTTCTGACGTCACAACGAAACTATAAAAAAAAAAAAAAACATCATCTGAATTTCATTCAAACGGTTTTTTTCCTGTTTAGTTTCATTGGCCAGCGATAGTCACGTGGATACTAGCAACGCAACTCAAATTCATTAATAACTGTGTGTCGCTTGACAAACTATCGACCCAAAAATGGCAGCAAGACAAAACACAGACCAGACTGCCCATTTACATCCTCCGACTTATTTTTGTCCAGATACATGTAACAGGACTTGACATTTCATGCAAATTGTCGTGATAGAAACAATTTGCATGAAATGTCAAATCCTGTTTTCTAGGAAAATAAGAAAAATAGTTCAAAATTGTGAAAATAAAATACCCAGCATACAGAGCTTTACACATTTTGGACGCTTACATGTATGTCCCAATTTTTACGAATAATCGAGATATGACTAACATGGTGCTTTTCATAAAGGCCTCCAAAAACATCAATCTTTTGTGCATATCGTATTCGAAATATCCAGCTAAGATCAGCAATTTATTGTAAAATATATGTGACATTTGCGCTTTAACCTTTTTTTGTACCAAATGGAATCTTCCTCCTTATATATAGCAGGAGTCCATTTCAAAATTTAGGGGTGGCAGGTTGTGTTTTCTTCAAAACCTATTCGGAAAATGGCTGAACTTTTTGCAACCAGTGGAGGCTCTAATCAGACGCCGCATTCTGCGGCGTCTGATCTGGACCTGCACTGTTTGCCACGGTACCCGTTTAGGGGTTTCCAGTCTGAAATGGGTCAAAGCAGTCTATTGAAAAATACCTATC
Organism: Lucinisca nassula; assembly: GCA_963580285.1. Lineage (NCBI taxonomy): Eukaryota > Metazoa > Mollusca > Bivalvia > Lucinida > Lucinidae > Lucinisca > Lucinisca nassula. Next base: position 117,460,390 of record OY757019.1, read on the forward strand.
TTTAATTATTAGTTTCTATTTTGACAAGGTAGACTATTATACTGTAGTGTACGTTTTTGATTAAAGTAATTTCATTTTGACAATCAAAATTTTGACAAGCATACTAACATCGATTTGGGGATTGATAAAATATTAGGTCTGCACAAATTGGTCAAAAAGCAGACCAAAACTCCTAATAAGTCGATGCCAAGTATGTATGTGTTTTAGTTGCGG